>CATIWR010228003.1:0-10173 GCA_949677035.1 Omphalea diandra | reverse complement strand
ATCTGAAACAAAGAAATCTTAAATTATAAACAATTATTTATCAATAAAATAAAACTAAATAATATACAACTATATATATATATATATATATATATATATATATATATATGTATGTATGTATATATATATATATATATATATATATATATATATGAAGAAAGCAAAATAAAATAGGAACAAATAAAAACAAACTATCAAACAATACAAACCCTCCCCCACACTTAAGACACATTGTCCTCAATGTGAAGGAAAAGTTTTCAACATGACAAAACAAACAAATAGCACACTAAAGAAAAGGAAAACAAAAAGAAAAAGAACAAAAACAAACTAGGAAACTTCCTTGAAATCTTATGGTGCAGGTGATGGAGATGGTGAAAGGTGCCAACCAGAAAAAGCGGCTGGGAGTGAGGTCGGGTCGGAATTGGATGAGGATTTGGTCGTAAAATAGGATAATTATGTTTTATTTATTTATTATTTATTTCTTTATTACTTTTTGATTATTTATTTTATTTTATTTTTTAATATTCCCTTTGTGCACATCAACGCACATTAGCGCGTTGTGAACCACACAAGAACTAGGATAATCCTGCTCTATGAGAGTAGCTGATGTACGGTCCTAGCCACACACATGTGCGGCTTGGACCGCACAAAATATGGCCATAAATGTGCACAAAGGGACTTTGAAAATCTGTTTGTGCAGGTTTGCAGCAAAAACCACACACCTTCTGGACCTTTTTTTAAAAAAATTCCTACAAAAACAAAGCACCCCAATAAAAATCACATTAATTAAAATTCATATAACAAATCAAATTTTTATAATTCTGGATTTTATTTTACAGTTTATTTTTATTTTTATTTTTATTATTTTATTTTTTTGAAAAGAGTAGAAACCACAACAAAATTTTTTTAAAAAAAGACTAAAGCAAGGCGGGTAAAATGGAACAAACAAATTACCGAAAAAGAAAAATTGGCTAAATCAATAGATATAAAGTGTTCCTAATATTTTAGTCTCCAGCAGCAGCGCCAAAAAACTTGATAGGTCCGAGGCCAACACCAATAGATCAAATATACAAGTGCACCTATCAAGTATAGTATAGCATAGGAGTATCAAGTGTCGATCTCCCAAGGACTAAAAGTATTAGTATTAGCTCTTTCTCTATTATTTAACCTATAAATTTAAGTTAATTAATTAATTAATTAAAAACTAAATAAAATAATTCACCAAACTAGAATAATGAAAATATGAACTAGAGAGTGAGAAAAAGGTGACTAATATGACAAATTGTACTCAAATATTGAATCCCTCTAAAACTTATTAAGAGATTAATTTTCCAACAATACAATCTAATTCAATATTTATGGAACTGTGGAAATCGCTTTAGTATGTTAAAATCCTTCTCAAGATAATTAACATATAATTCTAGGTTGATTAATTGAAATCTCTTCCTAATTAAAACCCCTAAAATCGCATTATAGTTCCCTTGAATTTCACCATTAGGTTTGACCCTAATCGAGAGGATTTATGTTTTGTTATCTCTAAGGTTACATAGAACTCCTTTCTATTTTGCTAAATCTATCCAATCACTTGATTTCTCAATCTCAGTCTAAAGAATTGTAAAAGAAGAATTAATATTCCAGACATATCAATTCAAAGAGGTAAAGATCAAACACAATTGAATTCCATAAAATAATGAAAAGATTGTATTATCTAAACAAAATCACAATTCGAAGTTAATCTTAGGGTTTATCATACCCAAGTGCCTAACTAATTTAGTTCATAATGGAATTACAAGCCAACATCAACATAAAGAGAAAACAAAATAGAAAAGTTTTCATGATAAACCCTTGTAGCCTCTAATTCTCTTCAAGCTTGATGGATGACAAATAATTCTCTTCTTTGGACAGCTTTTTTTTTAGAAAAAATAAACAAAAAAAAACATGAAACCTCTTAGAATTATCCTCCTCTATTTATAATATGGGGAAAAAAACTTCTCCATTTAGAAAAATAGTAGGAAAGGACTCGACGAGCTTCCCAAACTGCATGAAGATCTTCTCTAACTGCAAGGACAGCTTCTCAATCGTATTAGGAAAGAATTAAAATTTGTCTGAAAAAATATCAAAATAGGTCCCTAAACAATTAAATTTTTATTTAGTCCTTAGTTTTCTGAAACTATATAATTCTACCTAAAAAATTTTCATAATTCATCAATCAGCTCCAATTTTCAGGATTTCCTATAAAATTACAAAATACAAACCAAAAGTGAGACATCATCTGATATTTTTTTCCAAATTAGACTAAATTAATAATAAAACTAAGACTAAAAATACTAAAAATAAAGAACTATCGCTAATTCAATCTATAAAGTCACTAAAACAAATGACCAATCTCATGGTGAGCAGGTTTTCAACATGTTGACAATCAGTCATGATGAAGGGGCAATATCTCACCAACCATGATAAATTTGGAAAAAAAAAAGTTTTACAGGAATGTAGATAAGGCATAATTATATAACTTTCAAGTTTAACACATCACAAAATTTCAATTTTATGGCCATCAAATTCT
The DNA here is from genome assembly GCA_949677035.1 of Omphalea diandra. Taxonomy (NCBI): domain Eukaryota; kingdom Viridiplantae; phylum Streptophyta; class Magnoliopsida; order Malpighiales; family Euphorbiaceae; genus Omphalea; species Omphalea diandra. The sequence goes on along the minus strand of CATIWR010228003.1, from coordinate 7,610 downwards.
TGGATAACAGAATTATAATACTGATCAGGTTTCATCAGGTTCAGGGTCAATCACAATCAATGAGCCATTTTTCTTTCCACATAACAAATCAAGTAGAACTGCTTTACAAATATTTGTAGGGGATATAACTCTAAAAAATTCATGTTTTTCACTTTGTCTAAATCAGAACATAAAGTCATCAAAATATATGAAAACAAAAAGACTAAGGAGATTTTTCTTAGTTATGAACTACACCTAATAAAGAAGCCATATCTCCTCGCACACACCAAATTAAGCAAAAAAAATTTACTTGCATTTAGATAAGGTACAAAGCTACAACTTTGATATTTTACACTTTCCCTATTTCCTATTTTATGGTTATGAAATTGTGAATACAAAATATGCTCTAACAACAAAATCAATACAATCAGCTCTTGTTTATTTTTAGCTTCAACCTCTATGCATGAGCTCTACCTCAAATTTCTCTATAATTCTTCCTAATCATGCATGTTTAACATGTAATGAGGGTGGAATTTCATATGGGAATAAGATAAAATCACTTACTTCTTTTGCCAAAACTAGAAAAGCTTAGGGTTTCCTCTAAGTTAGCTAACTCTTCTCGCTCTCCTTCTTCTTATTCTTCTTCTTCTTCTTCCTCCTCCTCCTCTCTTCCTTTCTTTCTTTCTTTCTATTTTCTACACTCCCTAACATTTTTTGCTCGCCAATCTGATCCTAAAAGATGAAAAATTTAATTTGTGTACCTACCCTAATAAGACAAAATCATGGTGTCTCACTACCATTGATTGGAAGTTCAATATTCCTCTTTTAGTCCCTCTTCTTCAGTCTTTCATCACCTCCATCCATCTCCTAATTCCTATATGCTCTTTATACTTTTAAATAAGCTATAAAATACCATTATTTATGATGATATAAATATAAGATAATTTGCCATATAACTATACAAACATTACATATATGTTCAAGTGTCCTAAATTCAATGGTGCAAGTGTCATCGTCATGCTTATCTAATTCACATATGATCATTTATCCATTGCATATGTTTATGTGGGATTGCAAATCATTTATGCAATGAATATATTCATGTAAGAATGCCAATGAATGTGGATATAGATGTTATACTCAAACCTTATCCCAAGGCTAACATTCAAACCTATACAAGAGTTTTCTAAGACTCATTCTAAAACCCAAGTAAGAGTTTTCTATATAAAGGCTCACTTTTAAACCCAAACCTAAGTAGTGTTTAAAGCTTGCACCATACTATGTACAAAGAAATAAATAGTTAAAGTTATGAGAATTAACTTTGCAAGAGTTTTTAAAGTTATGAGAATTAACTTTGCAGGAGTTTTGGCATAATCAATGATTATTCTTTTGCATTCAAGTCCATTTGGTGGTGTATTTATAAGCTCCAACCACTAAAGAGACATTATAAACAAAACTATACTTAAATCTCCAAAGTATGCTAGGCAAATCCTGCATTATCAGATAAAAGTCATGGTCGAAACAAGGAATTCGTAGTTAGGAAATGTATTTTGTAGTCAAGATAGGCAATTCATGACCAAGATTTCAAATTGTGTCTAATGGCTATTGACTCGTGGCAACTTGTCATTGGTCCTTTAGAAAACTAGCTGTTAGATCTATCTAACAGATCTTAACAATCACGATCAAGATCATAAATTCGTGGTCTCTACGAATGTCGTGGTCTCTACCTAGCTACTATACCCAATACAAAACAAACTAAGCTTAGGAGTTCTTGTTTTTCTTTAGGTCACAACCGCTACAAAAAATTCACAGTTGAGATTTTAGGAGGCAGATTTTCATACTTTGGGTTTTTTTCTTCTTATCACTTATATTCAACTTCTAATGAGGTTCTAACTTAGTATCTACAATAACAATACTTAAGATTGACATTAGAACCTTTCAATCTATATTGTCAAGATCAAAACATAGTCTTAACTTAGGATTAAATAACCTAGTCCAACAACTAGAACACCTTCACCTTTATCAAAATTGCATGAGCACAACATTAATTGCTCACATTCACACTCTCATAGGCCAAAGGTAAATCATGCCTTTATTTATGGAACAAAGTATTTTAAGAATGCACAGGTTCCTTCACATTTTAGGCATCAATTCTTTAAGAAGCCACCTCATACTTGCTCCACAAGTAAACTTAGGAAAGCATTCATTTGGCAATGCTTTTATTATGGAGAATATGGCCATAAAGTATACTTTTGTTATGCTAGATTAAGAGATGAACATGCTTTTATTGCAAACCCACATGGGACCAAAAGAAAATGGGTACCAAAGAAAGTTTAACTTTGCAGGAATGAAGGCTCCTTACCCTCTGCTTAAGATGAAAAATCAAATGGTAAGTGGAACTGCATATTTTGAAAAGGCTATTATATTTTGGAAATCTTAAATTGTAATATATCTCTATCCCTCCCCATTATTTACCATGCCTTTACTAAGGGGGAGTTTAAATTATGAATCTCTAATAAATATTCTTCCTCTCTTGTTATCCTCAACATATGAATACAACATGTGGCCCTAAGTAATATCAACTAAATGATTGTTTGAATTTCTTTGGAGATTTGTTAGAAGAAAAGCACATAAATAAGAGGAGTTTGTTCTTCTCTAAGTGTTTTGTGTTTTAGATAACATCATAGGATATCTGAAGAATGTCTATTTCTTTTTTGTATAATCTTATTTCCTTTATTTTTGAGAAAGTTGGTATAAACTTTTAAGGGGAGAATCTTTCTTTGTCTAATATCTTAGCATCAGATTTTAAGGAATCTCTTTCAATACTGCTTTCAGTATCTATTTTTCTTATGATGACAAAAAAGGAGAGAATTTTTTGGATGTTGTGATTGGTATCACTTATTTATTTGGATTTGGATACTCTTGTTTGAACTTACTTGATAACATAACATTTAGTATCTTTTATATTTATTTTACATTCAACATTTGGTATCTTTTGTGATATATTTGATATCCAACCTTGTAAGAAACATTTGTATTTTTATTGTTGTAACATTTGGTATCTTTGATGTTTTAAGTTTTGAATATTTGGTATCAAAACATCTTAGTTTTGTCATCAATTCAAAAGCGGGGGAGAATGTTGTGTCAATTAGGAGAATGCATGGGGAACATGTGACCCCAAGGCATTAGTCTCACTCATCTACTTTGAATGATGTGTTTTGAATGATAACAAAATAATGACAAAACCTTGAGAAGTTCAATTATCGGTATTTTTAGTGTTTTTATATCATATGACTAAATTTGACAAATGGTGAAAGGGGAGAATAAATGCAATGGGCATTAAACAATTCCCAACAAGAATTAAGAAATTTGGAATGAGCATTAGAAAAGTGCTTTAGTTTGAGTTATGCTATCTAAACCTCATAAAATGTGTTATCGTTTTGCAACGGGCATTGGAGAGCTACTCTAGTTCAAGCTATGTTGGACCTCGCAATTAGTGTTGTCCTTTTGCAATAGGGATTAGAAAAGTGTTCTAGTTTGTGCAACACCTTTCAAACCACCCAATGGGGTACACTTAAACAATCAACATTCCAACGGGTATTGCAAGATCTCTAAAAGGAGTTAAATCACTTTTGCATAAAAGCTCACACTTTCTAGAAATCAACAATAGGTGTTCATCATACTCCAACATGTATTGAGGCCAAGGCTAATAACCATGGAAGGATGAACAATAGGTATTAAAACTATATGTTATATGATCAATAGATGTTGCTCAGAATCAATAAGTATTGTCACTTCTAATGGCTAGTTCTACAGAAAAGCTATTAGACTGAGCATCAACTATGTCAATGGCTAGTTCAATATTTAGTTATATAAGGAATATTTTTAAAGACCAAAAAAAAAATTTTAGAAACTTTAGAGAATAATTGTAAACAACTAGAAAACATCTAGCAAGTTCTTAGTGTAAGCCTTTTGGTATTACTTTGATTTGGGTAGTATGAGGATTGCTTTGTAACTCTTCGAGAGTAGGTTTTCTTGAGTATTAAAAGTATATTTGTCGCTTAATTGAGAGGCATTGACACTGCTTCAATCTATTATTACTAGTGGTTAAAAGGTTGGTATTATAACTTAGAAACATACTAAAGGTTGGGTTGATTATCTTGTTCTTTGTTAAAAGAGAGTAGTTGTGAAGGTTGTCCTTAAGCTTAAAAAGGGAAAGGTTGCTCTTAAGCTAGCAAAAAGAATAGAGAGACATAAGTGAAAACTTGGGGAATGTAGTAGACACATTATCAAACCACTATAAAACTCTGTGTTGTTTCGTGTTTGTTGCTTCTAAAGTTTGTTTTTCTTTTTATTTACAACCCAATCCACCCCCTTCCCCCTCTTTGGTTGCCTCATCTCCATCCAAAACAATATAAATAAATAAATAAATAAATAAATATATATATACATATATATATATATATATTACAGTGAATAATTAATTATTGAGGACAATGAATATAAAATATATTGAAACTTTTTCTTATAACATTGTTGACCATCTAGCTAGTTCACTAGTAGTTTTAATTATATAAATAATGGTTAGTACACATTTATATAGCATTAATATATGCTCTTGTAGATAGCTTTTAATGGTTAAGGGTATTGAGTTGAGTCGAACCCTGTTAGGCTCGAGCTTGAGCTTAACTTTAAAACTTAAACCTCGAGCTTAAGCTCAAACTCTATTAAGCTTCAAACTTTTAGCTCAAGTTCGAGCTCGATCGAGTACTTAGCTCAACTAGATTAGACTCATTTATTTATATAATTTTTTTTATCAATTCTTTAAATTAGAAATTTGGTTTTAATGAGCTCAAATAAGTTTGATTAGTCATGAATTAATTACACTCGATTAGGGTAATATTGTAAATATGACATATTCAAATAATTAATTAATGAAATTACTTAATTATTCTAAGATCAATTAGGCTCGTGAGCCTTCCAAATTGAGTATTTTGATACTTAAATTCAGCTAGCTCAACTACTCGAGTAGCTCGAGCTAGAGCTCAACTTGATTAATCTCAAGTCTATCTCGAGTAGTATATGTGTTATCTCTGTTCATTTACTCCCTTACTGATGGTTGCAATAATATCAACATACAAAAGTGCCATATATAGTGGAACATATTATCCCTTTTACAAGTGCTCAATTTACCCATATGAAACCTTCCAATGGTTCCTACAACTTTGGCCCAACATAATACTAAAGTTCTCTAGTTGCAATACTATCTTGGCCCAAATTTATATATACTAGCTCATATCCATTATGCATGACTAGCAAATATTAGGAATCCAATTGTACAATGTAATTTTAGCCCATTGCTAGTCATGGAGTTCATATGATCTCACCATATCATAGTATCCCATCTAAATATCGAGTATTGTTATGCTCAAGCATAATAAGTAAACTAGTTTATTTAGTTAATGTAGATGATTATGTGACTTTAGACATTTAATACTAATAAGAAGCAGAACACTCATTGAATGCATTAAGTTTGCACATGTCATAACATAGTACCACCCCTTGGGGTTAGATAGATTGTACACCAAATCAACATAAAACAAACAATTACGTGGACAAAAAGTAGAACCCTCTTATAAAATGGTATAATGAAGGTTGAGTTAATAGGAGAGTTGAACCTAAAAACCAAGTAAGATAGTCAACCAAATGGTAGTTTATTAGAAATGACACAAATATTAGGGATAACATTGCATGTTTGGGCTCACCTTGAGGGGCACAAATGTCATCTTCCTCAACAAACCCTTTACAATAACATTGGATACTGAAACATAACTAGGGCACTATAAAAAGTGAAGGGGACAGAGAATAATCATTTTATAAGCTAGATAGCTTTTCAAGGAAACCACTTATAGCATTCACTTGCAATACACTTTTATGGTTCTTGATCAACCTTTTATGTAGATCTTAGGAGAAATGTTGGTTAAATTTTTCATTACCAACTCTTAAAAATTTGGAGTGAACATAAAGGGTACTATGATGACATGGATATAACATATACTCATCTTCTTCTATTTATGCTAACCATATACATCATTAATATAGTTTGTTTGTGGTAAGTTTGTGCTATATTTTACCCTTATACTTGACCATAAACTACTTAGTCCTCAAAAGTAACAGATAATAAAAAAAAGGTTATTCACTGCACATTTCCTCTAATCAGTTGCATCCCTATGCATATTGATAAGCACATATTACTAAAGGGATTTATTTCCTTAATTTCCTAAAGCTTCATGGGATTTGTGGAATGTTATCTTATGTAGATGGTAAAGGTTTAAAATTTTGCAAAAATAAAAGTAAATTTTTCTACCCTTCCACTACAGCTTTATATAAATTATAATTCTCCTTAATTACAAGGAATAATGTTGTACAATCCATTTATTTTGTTTTTTAACCATAACAAATTATACTCAGATGCTTATCAACTGTATTACTTCTACTTCCTCTCCCTGATTTCAACAAAAAATATTTGAATGAAAGTATGGTTTGTATTTACCAACAAATTTTCACATTATATTATCTTTACACATAGCTAGGGTAGGGTGAGAACTAATGTGATTCAACTAAATCATAGGTCCAACCAAAGGGTTTTGCCTAATTGTATGGGAATAAAATGTTAGAACAAGTTGTTTTATGCAATTGGAATGATGACCGCTTTGTGGTCCAAATATAGAGGGCAAATAGAGGCATTATGCTTACAGATGCGTTCAACGAGCTTCTCATGGCTTACTAGTATTCCATAGATTCAACATTCTCTTTGGAGTATATAGGGCTAAGTGTATTTCAGTTGTAAATGTAACATCCCTATCCCTATTCATTGCCATTATCACATGAATATATTCATTGCCCAAATGATATGAAATCTCACATAAATATATATGCACAGGATAAATAATCATTTAGATATGTGAATTGTAAAAACACGATAATGACAATTGCACCGTTGCATTTGGGATGCTTAAACATATATGCAGTGTTTGCATAGTTATACGACAAATTATTTCATGTTGTGTGCTTATTATAGCATCATAAATAATGGTGTTGGAGAGCTCATCTAAAAGTATAAAGAGCATCTAGAAATTAGAGAATAGATGAAGGTGATGAAGGAATGAAGAAAATGGACTAAAAGCAAAACTGTTTAACTTTCAAGCAATACGGACAAGCCACCAATCTTTTGTCCTATTAGAGTAAGAATACAAATTATAATTATCTTCCATTATGGGCTGGAAAGAGAGGGGATAAGGTCAAATTACACCAGATGAAAGAGAGAGAGAGATAAGGAAGAAAGAAAGAAAGGAAGAAAGGAAGAAGAAGAAGAGGAAGGAGAGGAAGAAGTGTGGGCTGCCTAAGGTTTTCCAATTCTGGGACCATAGGTAAGTAATTTATCCTCTTATCAACTGAAATTAACCTCTCATGACATGTTAATCATGCATGGTTAGTGAGAATTATGGAATAATTGAGGTAGAGCTCTTGGATGGAAGTTATAAACCAAGAGAACAAGAGCTGATTCTGTTGATTTTGCTGTTAGAGCAGAATTTTGTACCCACGATTTCATAACCCTAGAAGAGGAATTG
>CATIWR010227999.1:0-15441 GCA_949677035.1 Omphalea diandra | reverse complement strand
TATATATATATATATATATATATATATATATATGTTATAATTTCAACCTTAAGAAACAATTCTTAGAGCATAGATGTATACTAACCAGCCTAAGATTAAGCAAAAACCGTCTGCATTAGTTTCAACATCCCTTAGTATTCTAACACCTATAACTCCTCCTCTACGTAAGGAAGTGGTTATGGCTCAGTAGTCTACAACCCTTTTTACTAAGAATAAAGTGTAACCTTAAGAAAATGAATATACATTTTCTTGAAAGGAGATTAGGGTCATGAAGAAAGAGAACATTGGTGGTAAGAATACAGTATTGATTGATGGGACTTTGAGTGAGGAAGAATGGAAGGAATTAAAGCCAGAACCTCTACCAAAGTGAGGGTGAGGTTATTCTTTAAAACTGACATGAAAATGCAATCATCTTAGGAAGAAGTCGAAGTTAGAAATTTGATCTTGTGTGAGTTAGAGTTGGACCTGTAGATGTAGGAAGTTAGCAATTGTTTTTCTTTTGTTAAATAGTTTGTGAGTTTAATCTTTTATTTTAATTTTAATTTGTTTCATGTATTAAAATTTATTATTAATAAAAGTATAATTACCTTTCTTATCATTGTTGTATTAATTGGAATGGGTGTGAGCGAAATTGCCAAAAGAGATGAAAAATTGCAAAGAAGGAAGAGTACAATATCATTGTCATGACTAGTATTATAGCTCATGAGAAGCCCGATAGATTGAGCTAGTACATACTGTCATAAGCACGATTAAGGTCACAACTCGCGATATGCACACTCTAAGGAAGCCACCTCGAATGTCATGCCCATGACATGTGTTACTAGTTGTGATATGCCCGAGAATGAGTCAAAATAGAGAGAAAAAGAGTAAGAAGGTATGAATTTGAATTTCAAAGCCCTTTAGCTAACTTTCCTCACCTCTCCATCTATTTAAACCCTCTGTTTCCTCCATATTTTTCATATCTCTTCATAATTTACATCTATTAAACTTCTTGTTCTTTTGAACCTCTTATTCTTTTCATTTACTCTTTCTTTTTAGCTATTCCTTATTAGTTATGTGCCCAATGCCAATCCTTGTAATGGATATTTTCTTAATAATGTCATGGTTGAAATTTTATTAAACATCTCTTTTATATTTTGTTTAGCACTAAATTATAAATTCCATGAGTAGTTAATTCTACCTAATGTTATCAAGTACGTGACTTGATAGTAAAACCCTTAGGTGTAAAGAATTATATTCTAAATTGCCCTTAGTCGATCATTATTATTGGGATAATAATGAATGAAAACTAGCATGTGTTTTATTGATGACTATGTTTTACTAGTCACAAATATGTAATAGTAAGCCAAACACATAGATACATATTTAAGAAACAAATGTATTAGATGTAAGAACACTACATTGGATAAATAATCATAAGTGATTCTCACGCAATAGTATTAATTTAATCCTTTATTTGAAAATCACCATAGATTCCAATATGATGAACTTCATATTTTGATATAGTCCAACATTATCTTTAACAGGATAATTATATAGACTAATATTAGACATAAAGTAAACCATATAAAGGAATATAAGTGATTGAGAAGGAATTTGTCCCTTATATATTTTTAAGAAATATATCTCTAGGTCCCTCGATAAGTTAGACTGAAAAGATTACATAGTCATGCGAAAATGAATTGATAAAGGTTATTAATGTCATTTTACATCAAGATACTTAGAGATCAATAAATAATTGAACTATATATGGATGACATGATACATGCCAAATGTTCAATTGAGATATAATGTAATAAAAAAGATTATAATACTACTTGTAAAATATGTTACATCAGATTACTAACCATCACATAATTTGCATAGTCATAATGTCTTGATTGCTAGAGGCCACTTATGACTTGTGGGTTAGAGATAGATTTTGGCCCACTATCAATATTATGTTAACCTATATGGTCACACATATAGAATAAGCCTAAATAAAATTGTATTGTTCTCTCTAGATATATATTAAGATAATTAAAGATATTATCTTGATATTTAGACATCCTTTTCGTTTTAAGAGTTAAAATGAAATAGGATATCATTTTATTTGTATCTTTAAGATATAGAGTTGGCATAAATATCTTAATATTTAAGATATATATGTACATTTAGGGTTTTCTATTAGATCGAATGTACATTCATGTTACTTTTTAGAAAACATTCTAAAGAGAGAAAAAAAAAAAAAAACTAATGCTAGCACACTACCTGTTTTTGAGATAGCCTATTCGTATGGATACCCATTGAGGACATTAACTATTTGGTAGTGCCTAGATGTGACTCCAAACTCGAGGTAGGGTGTTACCAATGTAAGCCCCTTTTCTGCATTCCAATGATATGCCTCTCTTTCAGAATCGGTAAGGTTTTCACATCATTCTTTTCGATTTAATCAAATCGTATAGATCCTTTATGGGTTTCACATATAAAAAATTTGTGTTTTTCTACTATGCTCATTCTATAAAATCCAACAGTGGTATCAGAGCCATTTGCAAATTTGACTAAATTGAATTTGATACTATTCTGTGTATAAGTGTTATATATGTGAACATGGATGTGTTGCATTGAAAATCGTTTCAAAGGTTTGACATAAAATGAATTAGTTTAAGGGTGATTCAGTTAATCTATATGAAATATAGAAATAATGCATTAATTCGATTAATGTGTTTTAGGGTTTAATCTGATTAAACTAATTTGACAATATTGATTTGATCTTTACGTTTGTTATTTCTTATGATTTGTTGTTGATATGATTAATATAATATAACAAGTTTTGTTATTCTATTTTTTCATATTATTAATTATGGTAGATTGATTAATTTTTAGTCAATGATAATCTGTTTTGAACAGATTAAATAATGTTATAGAGTTTGTTTAATTGTTAAATCCATGATAATCTATTTTGAATAGATTAACAAATTTTACAAATCTATTTAAGTGTTAGACAATGATTAGTTAGTTTTATTATGAATAGATTAGATAATTTAAGAGACTAAACCTAATAGAATTTAGGCAATAATGCATATAAATGAGTTAGGAAATCATTTACCTTCCCAGTCACTACCCTGACCCTCCTCAAGGGGCACTGCCCTTTTGACCCTCACCTACTGACTTGCCAGCGGGACCGTCACCAAGGGCGCTGCTGCTTAACCACAAATGGATTCTTCACATAATTTGTTAATTACCCTAACATAGTATTGTTACGATATGTGGATGTTTTCTTTATGAGTTTTTGCATGGTGCATGGCATGGCCCTTTAGACCAATGTGATTGGATTTTGATTTTTCTATTTTCAAGGGTTGTAATTTTTAAAATATAACCTATTTGTCATTTATTTTGTTGTAATCAATTATTTTATTAGTAGCTATAGGATAGTATATATTACAATAATTTAAATTATAACTTGTAATAGAGACCTTCAAAGAGTAAGATGGTGATTCTCATGGCACAAGATAGTGACCTTCAAGGCATAGGTTAAGATAGTAACCTAGGCAAATCCATAGAGATGAAGATTTACCCCTAGGATTGACCTTCTGATCTTCATATTTGCTTGTGAAGATTAATTTAAATTAAAGACCATGTTATGACACGTTTAGTTTTGTTATTATTATATATGAATATTTATGATGCAATACATGTGATGTATAAGATGCAACATAATAACACATAATAGGATAACAACTAGTTAAATCCCTCAATAAAGTTAAGTCATGAAAAATTCCTACCATAATTCAAAAACTTGTTAAGACTTTGATTCCTAAATATAGGTTTTGACAAAGCAAAGTATATTGGGCCATCTTAGTAAGACAAGATGGATAATGGTGATGTCCATAAGTTTGAAATGGTTAGACTTAACTAGGTTACCAAAATGATTTTGAACCTAGGCAATTAGATGGATGGGATAACCTAAGACATATGATATCAACATCTCATAGTTATCCAAGAGTTACATAAAATGTAATTGGTAAAGTGTTACCTACCTAAATAACCAAATTTTAAGTGATAAGCCATAGCTTACTTAGAATTAGGTGAAATATGGATCTTGGCCCATTAAATAGTTTAATTGTTGAAAAATTGGAATTTGAGGGTGAATGATTTTATAAAAATTTAATCGGATTTAATATTTAATAAAATGTTAAGTGCACTCTGCATATCTTTGTTATAGATTATAGCATGAAGCAACACCTCTAATTTGTCACTATGATCACTTCTTAAGAAGGATAAATTGAATGGGACTAATTTCCTAGACTGGTATGGAAACTTAAGAATTATTCGCAAGCAATAAAAAAAGTAGTATGTCCTATATCAACCTACTGCAGATCCTACTACTAATGCTCCGAGAGCCTAAAAAGATGCTCACACAAAGCATTTTAATGACTCAGTGAATGCCACTTACCTCATGCTTGCCAACATAGAATCAAAGCTTCAAAGGCTACTGATGGAAATGGAGTCTTATACTATGGTTAGTTATCTTAAGGAAATGTTTCAAGAGAAGGCCCAAATTAAAAGGTTCAGTAGCATTAAGGCTCTACTGTTGTGCAAGTTAGCAGCAGGTAGCTCAATTAGTCCTCTTGTTCTGAAGATGAAGGGTCGTCTTAATCATTTGTAGAAACTTAGTCTTGCCATTAGTCAAAAGTTAGTTGTTGACATCATTCTCCAATCCTTCCCTAATGCATATAATGCATTCATTATGAACTATAACATGCATAATATGGAAAAAAGTGTTTTTGAATTGCATGGGATGCTTTAGACTATTGAATTGAACATGAAGAAAAACACCAAAGAGGTTCTGATAGTTGATAAAGGGAAAGGTATAAAGAAGAAAGGAAATGGAAAGAAAAATCTTATAAAGGACTTAAAGAAGCCTAAGCCCAAACCTCTAAAGGAAGGAGCATGCCATTTATGTAATAAGCCATGTCATTGGAAAAGAAATTACAAGTTCTATTTGGATGATCTAAAAAAAGAAAAGGGACATTCAAGTTACTGCTCTAAGTATCCATATTATAAAGGTCAATTTATCTACTCTTGAATCCACTTCATGGGTATTAGATACTAGATGTGGATCTCACATTTGTAACAATGTGCAAGGTTTAAAATGGAGTAAATCTTTAGCCAAGAGGGAGGTGTACGTACAAGTTACGAATGGAGCAAGATCTACTACCTTAGTTGTAGGAATGTATTAGTCAGCTTTGTCTAATGGACTTATTTCGACTTTGAATAATTATTATTATGTGTATGCTTTGAATAAGAACATTATTTCTATTTTTTGTTTAGACATTGAAGGTTTTGAGTTTATTATTAAGAATAATAAATGCTTTATTTCTTATGATGAGATGGCTTATGGTTATGCTCATCTATCGAATGGTCTTTATGTCTTAAATCTTGAAAATAGAAATGTTGAGTTCATCAATAATACTAAAACCAAGAAACATAAATCCAATTACTAAAATTATGATAATTTATGACACTATCATTTAGGCCATATAAATAAGAAAAGCATATTAAAGCTCCAATAACATGGACTTTTGAATTCATTTTATTTTGAATCATTAGAAACATGTGAATCTTGTTTATTGGGCAAAATGACTAAAGCCCTTTCATATGGCATAGTGAAAAGACTAATGACTCATTGGGTCTAGTACATATCGATGTATATGGACCATTAAGTTCAAATGCTAGAGGAGGTTTCCAGTACTTCATTATTTTTGCAAATGATAATAGTAGGTATAACTATATCTATCTTATAAAATATAAGTCCAAATTTTTGAAATGTTTAAATTTTTTGAAAATGAAGTACAAAACCAATTTGGCAAAAATATTAAAGCACTTTGATCAAATTGAGGTGGTGAATATTTAAGCCAATAATTTATTGATCATCTTAGAGATTATGGGATAGTCTTACAATTAACTCCACTAGGAACACCACAGTGGACTGGTGTATCTGAACGGAGAAACCAAACCTTATTAGATATAATTTGATCTATGATGAATTAGACAGATCTTTCAATATTTTTGAGGGTATGCCTTGGAAACTACTGTGTTAATATTAAATAAAGTTCCATCAAAGGCGATTGAAAAGACACCATATGAGATATGGACTGGAAAATCTTCCTATTTGTCTTTTTTAAAGATTTTAGGATGCAATGTTTATATGAAACATCAAATTTCAAATAAATTGGCACCCAAATCAAACAAATGTTATTTTGTGGAATATCCTAAAGAAATAAAAGGATATTACTTTTACAATACTTCTAAGAACAAAATGTTTATAGCTCGAAATGGTGTCTTTATAGAAAAAGGGTTCATTTCTAGAAGAACTAGTAAGAGTCAAGTTCAACTCGAAGTAATTAAAAAACTACAAGATAATGTTGAACCACTTATGGAATCTCAACAAGATTCACAAGTAGTTGTTGAACCTGTATAGATAACACTAGCTCTAAGAAGGTCTATAAGAACACATCAGATACTTAAGAAATATGGATTTATCTTAACTGATAGTAATGAAGTGATGCTTGTAGACCAAAGTGAGCCTACATCCTATCAAGAGGTTGTGGATAGTCCCGACTCTAGGAAATGGCTACAAGCCATGAGATCTAAAATGCAATCCATATATGATAATCAAATGTGGACTTTGATTGATCCATTTGATGGTTTAAAAACTATTTGGTGCGAATGGGTTTTTAAAAGAAAAGAGACATGGATGGCGATGTACATACTTATAAAGCAAGGCTGGTTACAAAAGGTTACAAGAAATCACATGGTATAAACTATGTTGAAACCTTTTCACTAGTTGTTATGCTTAAATTCATCCAAATTCTCCTTGGCATAGTTTCATACTATGATTATAAGATATGGCAAATGGACATCAAAATAATATTTCTTAATGGAAATCTCCTTGAAGATTGTATATGACACAACCAAAAGGTTTTATCAGTCTTGAGAATTATGGAAAGGCTTGCAAGCTTCAAATATCCATTTATGGATTAAAACAAGCTTCTCGAAGTTGGAATCTTCATTTTGACGAAGCAGTCAAAGAGTTTAGCTTTATTAAAAATAAGATAAGCCTAATGCTTATAAAAAGGTTAGTGAGAGCGCAATAATTTTCCTTATGTTATATGTTGATAAATATTACTCATTAGAAATGATATCCCTACTCTAAAAAATGTTAAATTGTAGTTAGGAAATTATTTTTCAATGAAAGACTACCTATATCTTGGGCATCAAGATCCATAAAGATAGATCTAAAAGGTTTAATAACCTAAGTCAGAGTATATACATTGATAAGGTACTAAATAGGTTCAGTATGCAAGACTCCAATAGAGGATTCTTTCTAATGTCTCATGGCATAACTCTTAGTAAGACTCAGTGTCCATAGACTCAAGATGAGTGTGAGTGCATGAGTAAGATTCCATATGCTTCTACTATTAGATTTATCATGTATGCCATGTTATGTACTCGACCTTATATCTAATATGCCCTAATTATAATGAGTAGGTATCAGTCAGATCCAGTTGAAAATCATTGGATAGTAGTTAAGAATATCCTCAAGTATTTGAAAAGGACTAAGGATGCATTCTTAATATATGGAGGACAAAAAGGTGAGCTGGTTGTAAGTGGTTACATAAATGCTAGCTTTCAATATGATATGGATGACTTTCGATCATAGTCAAGTTATATGTTTTATTTGAATGGAGGTACAGTAAGCAAGAGAAGTCCAAAACAAGACACTAGGCTAATTCTACAATAGAAGTTCAGCATATAGTCGCCTTAGAAGCAGCTAAGGAAGCTGTTTGGATCGAGAAATTTATCATTGGACTAGATTGTGATCCTAGCATTTCTAATCTAGTGGAACTATATTGTAATAATAATGAAGCCATAATATAAGCTAAGGAACCAAGATCACATCAACAATCCAAAAACATACTCAGGCATTTACATCTCATTTGAGAGAATATTGAGAGGAGAAACGTAAAGATATTGAAAGTGGCAACCAATGACAACATTGTTGATCCATTTACCAAACCACTTTCACAGCCAAGGCATGAGAGTTATGTTAGTTCAATGGGTATTAGATACATTTTTTATTGGGCTTATTGCAAGTGGGAGACTATTATTTATGTGCCCTAGGCCAATTCTTATAATAGATATTTTCTTAATAATGTCATGGTTATAATTTTATTAAATATCTTTTTTATATTTTGTTTATAACTAAATTATAAATTTCATGAATAGTTAATTCTACCTAATGTTATCAAGTATGTGACTTGGTAGTAAAACCATTAAGTATAAAGAATTATATTCTAAATTATCCCTAATTGGTCATTATTGTTGGAAAAATAATGAATGAAGACTAATATATGTTTTGATTGATGACTATGTTTTTCTATTCATGAATATGTGACACTAAGTCAAACACATAGATACATGTTTAAGAAATATTGTATTAGACTAACCCGCTATGAGAATACTACATGGATAAACAATCATAAATGATTTTCATGCAATACTATTAACTTAATCCTCTTACCTAAAAATCACCATAGATTCTAATATGATAAACTTCATGTTTTGATATAATCCAATGTTACCTTTAATAGGATAATTATACAAACTGATATTGGACATGAAGTAAATCATATAGAGGAATATGAGTGATTGAGAAGGAATTTGTCCCTCATATATTTGTGAGAAATAAATCTTTAGGCCCCTCAATAAGTTAGACTGAAGAGATTGCAAGGCCATGTGAACATGAATTAATAAAGGTTATCAATGTCATTTCACATCACTTTACTTAGAGATCAGGAAATAATTGAACTATATAAGGATGACATAACCTATGCCTTATGTTCAGTTGAGATATAATATGACAGAAGAATTATAATATTATTTGTAAAATAGGTTAGGACAGATTATTAACCTTCACATAATTTAGGTATTCATAATGTCTTGTTAGATACCACTTATAACTTGTGAGTTAGAAATAGATTTTGGCCCACTACCAACATTATGTGAACCAATTAACAGTTAAGTTGTATATGTATATTTACAGTTTTTTATCAAATATAGTGAACATTTATGTTACTTTTTAGAGAGAGAAAAAATCCTAGTGTTACTATACTACCCATTTTAAAGATAGCTTGTTCGTGTGGATACCTATAGAAGACGTTCATTCTTTGGTAGAGTTTAGATCCAACTCTAAGCTCGAGGTAAGGTGTTGCCAGTGTAAATTCCCTTCTCTGACTTCCAACAGATCTGCCTCTCTCGTCAAAATTGGTAAAGTTTTCGCATCATTTTTTTCGATTTAATCGAATCACATAGATCCTTGGTGGGTTTCACACGTAGAAAATTTTTATTTTTTCGTTGTGCTCACTTTACAAAGTCCAACATTCCCTTCCTACACTCTTTAGTTATTCCCTTTCTCTCTTTAGCTTTCCTATCTCTTTAATGTTAGTTATGTTTCTAGGCCAATTATTGTAATGGATATTTTTTAATGTCATGGTTGCATTTTTATGGCTAAATTAAGTATGTGACTTGATAGTAAAATATTTAGGTGCATGGAATTCTATTCTAAATTGTCCTTAGTCAATCATTATTATTAGGATAATAATGAATGAAGACTAATTTGTGCTTGATTGATGATTATGTTTTACCCGTCATGGATATAGGATATTAAGTCTAACACATAGATACATGTTTAAGAAATATTGTATTGGACCAACCCATTATGAGAACACTACATGGACAAACTATCATAAGTGATTCATATGCAATAGTATTAACTGAATCCTTCAACCAAAAAATAACCATGGATTCTAATACGATAAACTTCATGTTTGATATGGTCTAACATTATCTTTAAAAGGATGATCATACAAACTAATATTGAACATGAAGTTAATCATATAAAGAAGGAATTTGTCTCTCATATATGAGTGATTAAGAAGGAATTTGCATCTCATATATTTATGATAAATATATCTCTAGGGCCCTTAATAAGTTAGACTGAAGAGACTGCATGGCCATATGAAAATGAATTAATAAAGGATATTAATGTCATTTTACATCAATCTACTTGGAAATTGAGAAATAATTGAACTATATAAGGATGATATGGTCCATGACTTATATTCAATTTAGATATAATGTGACAAAAGGACTATAATATTATTTTTAAGATAGGTTAGGTCAAATTATTGGCATTCACATAATTTAGGGAGTCATAATGCCTTACTAGAGGCCACGTATGACTTGTGGGCCAAAAATAGGTTTTAGACCACTATCAACATTATGTGAACTTACAAGATCGCACACTTAGAATAGGCTCAAAGTGAAATTGTCTTACTACTTTCTCTAGATAAGATAATTATAGATATTATCTAAGATATTTAGATATTTGTTTTACTTTAAAAGTTAAAACTAAATAGAATACTACCTTATTTATATCTCTAGAGATACATAATTAGCATGTATATCTTAATAGTTAAGATATATTAATGTTTTTAGTATTTTTTTATATTGTGAGTGAACATTCATATTGCTTTTCAAAAAATATTTTAGAGAAAGAAAAATCCTAGTGCTAATACACTGTTTGATTTGGAGATAGTCTATTCGTGTGGATACCTACAAAGGACATTAACCCTTTGATAACATCTAAATCCAAGACCAAGCTCAAGGTAAGGTGTTACTAGTGTAAACCCCTTCTTTTTCTTCTAATAATCATGCCTCTCTTATTTGAATTGGTAAGATTCTACACCCCATTCATAAATATAATTGAATTGCATGGATTTTTTGTGGATTTCATATGTGAAAATTTTTTATTTTTTCCATTGTGCTCATTCTATAAAACCCAATAGTCAATCCATCAAACATTAGAAACTTATGGCTTCCAAACCTAACCATAATCTTTAAGAGTTAAAGGAAGACAAACACAAGCTCAAAGGCAAGGCCTATCCTCAAGGTACCATGCTCCCTTTCATAACTACATCGAAGAAGAAAGGGAGAAGTATCTTTCTCTCAACTTTAAGAATCACTTATCTTGCAGGTTTTTGGATGAGCCCACATTAGCTTAATTAGGGATAAATGGAAAAATAAGAGACATGATAGGAAAGTTAAGGTTGGCATAATTTATTTTTATCCCATATCAAACTTTTAAGAGGTTAAATTAAGAGTTCTTTCTACACTTCATTTTGATGATCCTAATGAGTCCATTTTAGCATTTAGGCTATTTAGGGGTAAGTACAAAGTTAATCAAAATATAATGAGAGACATATTTGGGCTTCAATGATATGGTATATGTGATTATCTGAAAACCTTTCCACTTCTTTTTGGTATTCCACTTCAAGTATCTACACCTCAAACCTCTATCAAGCCTTAAGTCATTCAATAAGGGATTGGTGTTACGTGCTCCTCCAAAGATTCATGTCTCATAACCTTTAGGAAGTAAGAAGGCACTAAGGTGTTTGAGCAAGAGTTGTTCTTTCTTAGTGTATTAAGTATAAATTGAAGGTTTTTACAACCTATCACTTATTCAAAAATTTGATGAGTGTAGTCAGGTACCTAAGGCATATTATCAGGTTAGGGCATATAGTCATGGGATTGGCCATTCATGTGGCCTTTTTTATTCATTACACATTAAAAAGGAAACCTTACATAGTATGGAAAGCTTTGAGATAATCACCTTGGAGAGGATGCAAATTGTGACAACTGGGCTAGGTGAACCTCAGTTGACTAGACCCAAAAAGATGAGGGCAGTGGAAGTAGAGCTCTTGCATGAGAGGATTCACCAAAGGAGGAGAGTGAAAAATAATAAGAAGATGAGCATGCATATGGTGCTTCTAGGCTAATTCCTACACCGCAAGGAGGTGAAGCTAACATGGGGAGAGAAAATATAGCATGACAATAAGTACTCTATCATTTGGATACCATGGAAGAGAGATTAGTTTAGAAGGAGTGAATGCAAAGACATCAAGATTATAAGTTAGGAAAATATTGAGAACATGCCAGCATTCAGTTGTCATCTCCATTAGCTTCTCCTTGAGTTTGATTTGTCGTATGAGATGCATTTCATTTGATGGTATTTTAAGTTGTAAGGTGCAATGGCTTGCACCATATTTCCATTGTCTTCTTTACTGTAACTGGCACCATTAATGCAATGTATTAGCTACTTTAGCTCATGCCAAAATGTTGTTGCTTTTTCACTCTTGCCAAATTTAAGCAATGATGTTTTAGATCCTGCTTTTTCCTTGTGTTTTTTCGAGCTCCTATTATTCTATAATTTTTCTTATTTAAATAATATACTTTTATCTAGATTTTTTTAAACGTAATATAATGTGCTTAATTTAGGTGTTATTGAAATGGTTTATGGACTAGGACATAATAACATGGTCATATTAAGTTTCTTTTGGTCATGTATCAATAAAATTATCTAATGATTCATAATAAAGAAATTGATAAGAGATAACTTTCCAAAATCCTTTCCCTTTTAAAATATTGAGAAAAAAATAAAGAAAAAGTATCATGTGATCAACCTATCTATAATGCCAATTTAGCAGATGTATCAAATACATTTATGACTAGTGCTGATAATAAAGGACATCATCAAGTCCTACAACAAAGTACTTGTCCTCTTAGTACTCCAGATATGAAAAACTAGCAACAAAAGGTGGATCTAAAGATTGAAGAAGAAATTAATTATCTATGCAAAGCCTTAGGCAAGAGAAATTTGGAAAGCCATGGTTTATTTAGAAAATAGGCAATGTCCATCTCAAGGGTTTTCTGCTTCAATCATACAAACTAATGTTCCTTATAGATGGAGCAAAGGCATACTTAGTACAAGAGATAAGATTGAATCTTATCATTATAGCTGGAAAGAAAAGTAGTATAAAGTAAAGCAATCGCACACTTATTTTACATATGCCTAATATAGTTGGTTCTGGCTTAATTATTAGTTCATGTGATGAGTACATATTCATATTCTAGTACTTCTAATCATCACTATTGATGGAGTCTTTTTTTGTCAAGTCCTCATGTCTCATATAGTAGTCATACAGGTCTTGTGAGTCTAGATCTAGAATATATTCTTTTTTAATCAAATCACTTTGAAGGCATTATGGCATAAGTGTCTCAAGCCACTTGCTTTTGTTTTCCATAAGCTTCTTATGATATCTAGATGGCAAAAAATCCCATGAGCCATCTTCTTACAAGGAGAACCATATTTCTTTTGGAACTACTTTATTTTGTCCACACATGAATATTTGAAATTCATGAAATTATTCATGGTGGTCTAGTGCATGCATTACAGAGCGAGAACTGGTTATCTCTATAGGCGTGGAAAATTGTCATTGGTCTTATTCATGTTCTTGAAATTCCTACCAGACAAGTTCTAAAAAGGGTATAAATGACCCTTTTATGAAAAGTTGTTTAAGGCTTAACAAATTTGAACTTGGTATGGCAAGCTGAGATCCATTAGTATAGAGATTGGAACCATTCAAGAACAGTGACCATGTGTTGATTCTTTCTTGTCTTTCTTTTTATCTCTATTAAATAAGACCAAAGTGATAAGGTCAAACTTCAATTCCTATGGTATACACATGAAAAAAATACCATAGAAATGTGAGAAACTCTTCTAGCCAAGATCATGAACCATCATTTCCTATTGAAAAATCTAAAAGGAATAGACTTTCAAGAAAGAGTACTCAGGGTAAAAACCCAGTATGTTCAGAAAAACAGGACCATACATTTTGACCAATATGGCCTAGTAGATTAGGACTTATTTTTTGGCAAGGTGAGAAAGCTTTGTGTAAGTTGTAGGAAACTAAACTTTTGGAGGTTCTCCATATTTCAAGTATGGTAAGGAAGTATAAAAGGAGGAGGTTTAATAAGCCATATGAATCATAGGAATGGTTTGTTCTTTGTGAATGAGAGAAACTGTATGTGGCCTTGATAAGAAATCAGGGATTAAGTTTTTATCCCTTTTTATATACTTAACTTCAAAGATTTACTTGCTAAACTAGTCTTCCTAATGAAATAATTGAAGATGTGGCAAATTTTTTCCTTTAAATTCAAGCATATAGGGAAAAGAAGAATAATCCATAAGAACTGTAAAAGGATGTACAATCAAAAGGAATTCAAATTTCTTTATCCCATTTTTAACTAATAATATTTCTTTGAAAATTGAGTGATAATGGAGTTTTAAGTCCTTAAATTTTCCACTAACATAGGCACATATCATTTTCTACTTGTCTTTTTCCTCTATGAGGACTATACCCTAGTAATGATCACTTGCATCTATCCGTAGCATCCTTTTCCCTACAGAGGGAATCTATAGTGGTGGCAAGCTTTGCATCTATTCTTTAAGAATCTCGATAGTTGTTATATGTTCATTTGTCCATTGTGGGGGATTCTTTTTAAGCATTTTCCTTAGTGGATTCGCCTTTCTCATAAACTGTGGGACAAAGTCTCTCAAATAATTAGCAATTCTAAGAAATTGTTATACCTCCTAATGAGGGAGATCCTTGTCAAGAAACTTTAACAATTAAGCTCCAATATGTGGACATGGTTTTGTACTAACCATCTTAGAAAAGCATTCCCAAAAACTTTATCTCTTTTAGTGCCATATGCATCTTGGTAGATGACAACATTGCTCTATACTTTTTTTGTCAATTTAGTAAATTGCATCAGGACCTGTTGATGGGAATCTTAGTATGCTAAAAAAAGCAGGATGTCATCAATATAGATAAGAACACTATAGAAAATTGGCTCTGTTGTCCCTAGGCACCAAGAAGGGGGGTTGAATTGGTGGATAAAAATTTTAAAACAGAGATAAAGAGAAGAAGATAGAACAATGAAGACACAGGGATTTTATAGTGGTTCGGGCAAAACTGACCCTACGTCCACTCCCTAATCACTCAATTGGGTATTTCACTATATGAATGGTGTTTTCAAGCTCACACCCAACTTATACAACTTGTGTTTTAATGGCTAACACACAACCTTACAACAAAGTGTTTTCTAGGCTAACACAAAACCTCACTCAAGTGTTTCAATAGGCTTACACTTAAATCTTTCTAAAAGTATTTTTACAGGCTAACACAAAACCTTACAATCTGGTGTTTAATGCTCACACCTAACACTTGTAAAGAAGATGAAGAAAATGAGTGGCAAAGATTGAGAGCTTTTAACACTTATAATAAATTCCTTAGCAACCTTCTTCATGACTGTTTGGTGGAGTATTTATAGCCAAACTTCACCAAAGAGACGTTGCAGATCATAGCTCATCAAATCTTTGAGACATGCTTGACAGATTTTGCATTTAATGCTTGTCAGGATGAAATCGCGGTCGCTACTGCCTTTCGCGGTCGTGAAATCCAAATTCTTCAAGGAAAACCCTGTTTCTGTCTAACG
>CATIWR010227992.1:0-34218 GCA_949677035.1 Omphalea diandra | reverse complement strand
GTTTTTTTGGCATTATTTTTAAATAATATTATTTTTCCCTATCCTTCCATTCCTATCTGAAAAAAGTACTGGAAAGAAAGATATGGAAAGTAAGACAGACAGAGAGGGGATCCATCCAATGCCCTCTGGTGCTTGCGTCTCCTACTTGATTTTTCTTGTTCCTGGGTATCTGGTGACTGCTGTTTTAGCAGATGACCCTTATGCGTCCTTTGATTTGACAGTGTCTTGCCTCTCTGGATACCCTCTTGGTGTTAAACAAAAGGTTATTCTGTCTCTCTTTGTTTTCTTTGCTTTGTTCAATTATGAGCCTTCATATTGCATGAATGAAACTCTATAATTTTAGTTGTTGTCGTGCTAAGTTTATCCAACAATAATTAATGATTTTGTGATAATTACACTGGCTTTACTTCTGTTTTTACCAGTTTGAATTGCAGAAGTTGTATTTCTCAAATTGGTAACTTTCCTAGTGTTATAATCTTGACGATTCAAATGTACAATAGAATTGATGTTTATCTTTTTGGAATTATGATGCTCTCGTTTTTCTGGTTTTGTTTGCTTTATTCTTTATTTTGGTTTTTGTGCTGATATGAGTCATGGCATATTGTTTCTGTTTGAATCATTACTCCAGGTGATTGCTATTAATATGTTATTTCCTGGACCAATTCTTAATGTCACTACAAATTCGAACGTGATTGTCAATGTCAATAATGAACTTGATGAGCCATTGCTTCTCACATGGTATAAATGTAAATGTAATGTGTGCTTTGCTACAATTTCAAAGTTGGAACAAAAGCTGGTTGAAGTTACTAATGTCTATGTTGCTTACATTGGTATAGGAATGGCATACAACATAGAAAAAGCTCATGGCAGGAACTAATTGTCCGATTCCTGCAGGATGGAATTGGACATATCAGTTTCAGGTTAAAGATCAGATTGGCAGTTTCTTTTACTTCCCTTCCCTTAACTTCCAGAGAGCTGCAGGTGGTTATGGAGGAATCACTGTAAACAATAGAGATGTCATCCCACTACCATTTGCAGTTCCTGATGGAGATATTACACTTTAATTAGTGACTGGTATACAGACACTCATAGGTCAGTACAGATTATGTTTGGCTTATTGCTTGTGGTAAACATCAGCTAGCGGCTGCTTTAATTGGTTTATGGGCTTGATCATTGTTTATGGGGAAACAGGAACTGAGGAAGCATGTTGAATATGGAAATGACCTAGGAGTTCCGGATGGTATTCTCATTAATGGTTTTGGTCCTTATAGATATGATGAAGCTCTTGTCCGAGATGGCATTACTTATCAGATAATAAATGTTGAACCTGGTACGTGTCTGAGATGTGTATTCCATGCTCAGTTTATATCTACTTTTAGAATTTGATCTTGCTTTGGGGCCATGATTAAATTTTATAATTTGAAAGTTTTCCAAAATTTTCTAATAATTAGGCTTTTATGTGTGGTCATCAAATGGGGGTTAGAGGTAAGTTGAAAATGTTCATCAGATGCCAGTTGGTCTCTTTCATTTTATCATGTGCTCTTTGAACAATACAGAGACATTTGAATCTGTTATTAACAGTCTTGGCTATTCTACCTGTCTTCCATGATGTTGGATGTCTCTGTTTTTATAGCTTTTGCAATGATGTTTTGTCCCTTTGGCTTGAGTTCTTTCATTTATAAAATTTTATGAAAATATACCATTACAGCTTTGATTATGTCATTTGAGCTTCTTGCTACAATGCTTTTCTTTTACACTGCCGTCTTGTTACAACAAGGCCTTATGCTTTCAAGTGATGCGTAGAGCAAATTAAATACCATTCCAATTAGATGTCTATACAATACCCAAAAATTGATAAGATATATGAGATGTCCCTGCC
This sequence comes from Omphalea diandra, assembly GCA_949677035.1. NCBI lineage: Eukaryota > Viridiplantae > Streptophyta > Magnoliopsida > Malpighiales > Euphorbiaceae > Omphalea > Omphalea diandra. The sequence goes on along the minus strand of CATIWR010227992.1, from coordinate 32,339 downwards.
AACTTGATAATTAGCAGGGTCTTCCTTCAAGTTGTGGCGAAATTAAAAGATCCAAAGCCTGGAGGGACTCTCCAGGGAAAAATATCCTGTTAACTATTGAAGGTTTTTCATTCTTGAAGCTTAGAGTGTAATACTGTGTCTACTGAGAACATACTTTTGTTTGGATTGACATTGTGGTTCATATGCTGTAAAAACCCCTTTCAGGTGCCCAGTTACTTTTTCCTGCTCTTTTTGAGATATCCAGCTGCTTAATTTCATCATTAACAGGAAAGACTTATCGCCTCTGGGTGCACAATGTTGGCATCTCAACCAGCTTGAATTTCAGAATACAAAACCACAACTTACTTCTTGTGGAGACTGAAGGATCATACACTGTTCAGCAGAACTATGAAAACATGGATATTCATGTGGGTCAGTCCTATTCATTCTTGGTTACAATGGATCAAAATGCGAGCAGTGATTATTACATTGTTGCCAGTCCTCGATATGTAAATTCTACTAAAGCTGTTGGAGTTCCTAATAGACTAATAACCAGACCTCCCAAAGTCGATAGATCTTTAATTAATGGCACTTTCAAAGGTTTTATGGGAATAATATTTCAGAACAATGATAACACTTTCCAGAGCTACCATATGGATGGATTTGCATTCTTTGTTGTGGGGTGAGGTTCTAGTTTTTATAATCTATGTGTTCATCATCTCTGTCCCTAATTCATGAAACAGAAATTAGAAATGTAATTTTTGCACTGTCCTTGTTCTGCATTGTAGTATGGATTTTGGAGTGTGGATGGAGAATAGCAGAGGCACATACAACAAATGGGATGGTGTTGCTCGCTGCACTGTACAGGTACATTACTTTGTCCTGTAATTCCAAATGCTTTTGTATGAAGTCATCAGTAGATTTTTTTTTAAAAAAAAAATTTTCTGGAGAGGCATAACAGGGATATTAAAGACTTAAAACAAAGGAGAGTGATAACTGAATGTATCTTGTGGAAGCTAAACTAGAGATTGTTCCTAAAACAACATTCGGAACAAACAAAGCTGGAGTTTTTTCCTAAGAAATTAATTAAGGAAGGCTGTAGGCTGTTTGAATATTAAATTGCATGAAAGATGCATCAACACACTAACAGCTAACCACATGAATAATGTAAATACTGGAATGACATACTTTCTTCAGAATGATCATTATCTCAGTACTTGAACTGAGATGCTCAGTGATGGTAATTGCTGAAATAGTAACATAATTTCTGTTGCTTAATAGATATGGTATGCATTCTGTTGAAACATCAAATCTGTGTTTTGGATGTGTGGGTGTCATTTCCTACCTAGTTTTTTTTTTTTTTCCTCAAAGAAGTATGGAGGGGAGAGTTTATGTATCAGGGTGGATAGACTATCACTACTGCAGATACATGGAAGTGAAAAGGAAATTTTTTTAAAAAAAAATTGTGGATTGTTTTTCCTATAAAAAAAATTGTGGATTGTTTTTCCTATTTCTTCCTTTGCTACGGAGCATGGACCACAAAGAAATCTAGATGAACATGCATTATAATTCGTAAGGAAAGGAATTTATGCCCATCAATTTCAAAAAAACTTCATATTTACTATGGTTACAGGTCTTTCCCGGAGCTTGGACTGCTATCTTAGTTTCTCTTGATAAGGCCGGCATATGGAATCTCTGAACTTAGAATCTCAACTCATGGTATTTGGGCCAGGAGGTTTATATGAGCATTTTTATCCCGAGATTGATACATCTGAGGTTGCTATGCCTGCTAATGCCATATATTGTGGCTTATTATCATCTTTACAGAAGTAAGATGTCAGAAGCAAAACTACACTTCATCAGCAAAACTATACTTAATCACTCTTGTTAGCATACAAAATTTCATTAAAAAAAAAAATTTCAATCTAACCGTCAATTTTGAATTTCACACTGGCTGAAGTTTTACCTCTGAAGCATACAAAATTTTTCTGAGAATCTTTGCTATATCAAATCATGCATATTTATCATCTGCCTCTGAAAGGAAACATTGGTTGCTGAAAGAAGTTATCATAATGTCCCATTTCTAATCTTCATTGTTCTTGCTACACATTTCTGTTTTCTATTTATTCCAGGGACCAGGTTCAGAGATTCAAGTTTTCGAGTGCATCATCACTCCCAAGCGTGACTAGAAGAGTTATTGTCTCGCTAATTGCAGTCTTATATGTAAGTTTTTTCAGGTAACAGGTGTGAAAACCAGGGAAGATGAATGGGAAATGAATCATCCTGTGAAAATGGCATATGATATATTGTTGGAAGATGGCTTGTACGATAGTTAATAACATGCATTATATGCATGATTTGTGACGTATTTACGATTGCCATGCAAGTCAGTAGGTGACCAAGGATCATTCTGGCTGATATTAGTTCATAAAACTGTAGAAATTCGAAGTAGTTCGGTTTTGCCAATGTGAAAAATGTACCATTATGCCTTTTTTTGTCTGAAATAGAATTGTTGGTTGGAGGATTGAGCTGAGCTGAGTAATTGAGGAGGGCTGGTAGACAGTGCTTAGCACATGCCCCCGATTTTAGCATATCCTTTAATGGGTACCAAGTTTGCCGGCAGTAGCTTAGCACGCTTGCCTTGTGATTGACATTGAACAAGAGGTTGGGATATGGGGACGTAATTAATATAGATTGCTTTTACACTATGAAATAAATATTGTAGATATTATTTTAAATGATCCACATAATTATAGAAATTTATTTAATATATTATACAACGATTTAAATAATTATTATTTTATTTATTTCTTTCCATTGTATCAAAAAAAATATTTTATTTAAATTTATATTGCATCCCCCTACCCCCATCCTCTTAAAATAAAAAGCCTACTTGACTTATGATAAGTGAAAGACTAAATATTATAATATGAAAAATACTAAGGAGTCCGAGTATTAACCTTTTTATTTTTCCCCGTTATTGGAATTTCTTGTAAACTACACTGAAGAGAAGACCAATTTACTTCTTGTTTCTTTTTCCTCCATTTTTTCCGGAACAAGCAGCCACTCACATTAACAGACTTGGCGTATAAAAACTTGTAAGTAACAAACTCTAAAGTGGCGTCTAGTTAAGGAAAATTAGTTCAGGAATATTGAATTTTGGTATTTAATTTATCTTAGAAAAGCTGTATCATTGGAAAAGTTATATTTCTAAATCTGTAAATCTTACTCTTACTTTACTATCTACATTAGAAAATATTTTTTTTATTTCAAGAGATAGAAAAGTATTAAACATTATATAATTATACATTGATAAATGTGTCCTTAATTAATGTAATATATAATTTTGTGTTTATTTTTATTTGTTAAACTAAAACTTGTATATTTATATAAAAAAATTTTAATCAAAACTAAAAATATAGATTATCATTTAATTTTAATTAAAACAATTATTAAACTATAAATACTATAGTTTTTTATTAGTTTATTGAATAATCAAATCATTTTAAAATTTTCTTAAATTTTTATTATCATATACTATGTATTTTGAATTATTAATATATTATAGTTATTAAATATTTTTTTAAGATAAGAGAATAATTATTTAATACGGTTGAAAAATATTTATTAAATATATTATTATATATTATTATATTATAATATTTAATAAATATAAAAATTTTATATTTTTAAAATTATTTACCTAAAAAATTATTTTTTTAGAAAAATTATTTGAAATAAAAATATTAAATTCCGACCGATAAACAAACGCCTCAACAAATCCTAAACGAATACCACCAACAAACCCTAAACGAATCACAAGCCTTCGCTTTTTTTGACACTATTTTATTAGATTTTCGCTAAGTTGGATAACTCTCATTTCATTTGTCTTCCCCTGACCCTGACCCTGACCCTGACCCTGACCCTGACCCTATTGGATCACGTGGCAAATACCCATTTCATTCTTCTGTCTCTTTATGGGTGGTGATGATTGTATAGATAAGATAATGGGCCTTGGCTTGTAAGGTAATTAAGATGTCCAACAAGTTGCAATGGTCCAAGTGACCCTTTGCTATAAAGGTTAGATTTTTGTTATTTTCAAGATCTAAAGCCATTCTTATTGTAGACCGTAGGCTAATGGAGACAAGTCCCATCTTCTACATTTTAGTGTTTCACTTGTTATTGAACTTTGTTCTGCTTACTCACTCAGCTCCTCAACCTGCTCTTGTTACTCAACTCCCTGGTTTCACTGGCACTTTTCCTTCTAAACACTATTCTGGGTATGTGTCTACATCTTCATTTTTCTATTTATGTCAGTTTTATTTAGTCTTTCTTTTCTTTGATTTGGTCTCCAAAGTTCTTGGAATTAATGTTATGTGATAGTGACTTTATGATTTTATTGAAATTGATTTTTTTGTGGGTTTTCTTTATTGTTTATTTTTTATATTGATGAAGGTATGTGACTATTGATGAAACCTCTGGCAAGAAATTGTTTTACTACTTCGTTGAATCTGAAAGGAACCCATCCAAGGATCCGGTTGTTCTTTGGCTCAATGGTGGACCTGGATGCTCTAGCTTTGATGGTTTTGTGTATGAACATGGTAAGGTCAACTTTTTAAATATCTTCATAGTAGCCCAAATTCAACAGTAACAACATCAGTTCAAAAGTCTCATTGACTGAAGTACTTTTGTTGTTTAATAGTTATTCTTTCTGTATCTTATTATAGTTCTATTTACACACTATGCTTAATGGATTCACAGAAAATACAAATTCTTGCATTGTATATCAATCTGTTATATGTGTTTATTTTGATGATTTAATAAGAATAGGCTGTCATTCTTGTTTTGTGAACCAATAATGAATTAGGGATTCTGCCTGGCGTGTCTCCAATGGGATTATTTTGTTAAATTTCAAGCAACAAACAAAAATTGCATTCAATGTATTTTCAGGTCCTTTCAATTTTGAGGATGGGAATAGTGCAGGAGATCTGCCCAAACTGCACCTTAATCCATACAGCTGGTCCAAGGTTCACTGGTTTTTCTTCTAAAAAATTATGTTTTTCCTTTTAGTGCTACCATCATTAAGAAAATGCAATTTGCAAATTTGTCCATTTCTTTTTTCTAGTGTATTTTCTCTACATGTATGAAAAGTTATCACATCGTTATGTTCTTACTTTCCAGGTTTCCAACATTTTGTATTTAGATTCCCCTGCTGGTGTTGGCTTATCTTGTTCTAATAATGAAACTGATTACATAACTGGTGATTTAAAGACTGCCTTGGATTCACATAAATTTCTCCTCAAGGTATCAAATGAAAAAAATGATAAGGGATAACTTGATCTATTTATTACTATTACTTATTTCCCTTCATACTGAAGTCTCATCAATTTGGTGTTCTGCAATCAGTGGTTTGAGCTATACCCGGAGTTCCTTTCCAATCCATTTTTCATTTCTGGGGAGTCATATGCTGGAATTTATGTGCCAACTCTTGCGTATGAAGTAGTGAAAGGTAATTTGAAAATTTTAAGTTGTATGCCTTGGGGCAAACCTAAAATGCATTTTGGGATATTTGACAGGAATTGATGCTGGTGTAGAGCCCATCCTCAATTTCACGGTATAGTGTATCACTGGAAAGCCATTTCTTGAAGTTAAAATGTCTGGCTGCACTCATATCCTTTTATGCAGGGATATTTGGTGGGAAATGGAGTCACAGATGAGGAAATTGATGCCAATGCTCTTGTTCCATTTGCACACGGGATGGGCCTTATCTCAGATGATCTATATGAGGTGGGTGGAACATGCTGTTCTGAGAAAATTGTTTTCATTGTAGTTTCTTATACCTTTCCCTAGCATGCTTCCTCTTGTGCGTGGAAAGCAGAAACATTAACTTTTTTCATGGATTTTAAGGCTTAGACAATATGTTAAACTCTTATATTCCTTTATTTAGTTCAACAATTTGTGAATAGGATACAGAGGTAGAGTTTTTTTTTTTTTTTTTTTTTAATCTGGACATTCTTCTGGATAATGTAAGTTGCTTGTTCCAGGAGGCAGTCAATGCATGCAAGGGAAATTTCTACTATCCACTTAGTGAAGCTTGTGAGAGCAAGCTTGCCAAGGTGGAAGAGGTAATGGAACAAGGACAATGTTGTCATGATTTCAAGAGAAGTTCTAATGAGCTGCATTATGTGTCTTCTCATTTACTTTAGAATGGTTGATTTCAGGATATTGATGGCTTAAATATATACAACATTTTAGAACCATGCTATCATGGCTCAGACATAAGGAAGGTGACAGATATTAAAATCAGGTTACCTTCTAGCTTTCATCAACTAGGTGAGACAGATAGGCCTCTTCCTGTGAGAAAAAGGATGTTTGGTCGTGCCTGGCCTCTTAGAGCTCCTGTGAGAGAAGGAATTGTTCCAACTTGGCCGCAGCTCCTCAGTAGCTCATCTGTTCCATGCACTGTAAGAAACCTTCCTTGATTACTTTTGTGCAAAATTTATTTATTTTATATAACCCTCTTCTGGGTTTGATGTATACTTTGTTACAACGTTACCCTTTCTCATTTAGTACTTTTTCATGTTCGTACATTTTTTATATGCTTCAGTCTATAGTTAGTGGGGAACTTAGTTTTTTTCTTGAGAAAAAAAGCCAAATAGTCCTTGTTGTCAAGAAACAAACAATGCTTCTGTGAGCTGTGCTTTTTTTTTTTAATCTGTGATGAAGACTGAAATCAGGTAGCATTTAAGAAACTTTATTTTTTGTTATTTAGATTGATCATCAGAAAGACAACAGAAATTGTAAATACAGAACAAATAAAATCATAAGAACTTTGATGTTTCGCCATTTTGCTGGTAAAAGGAACATAATTGTGTCAGAGAGGAAAAACGGAATTTGCAGGTTTTATGCTGCCTAGGGGAAGTCCTGAAGAATGTGGTTTGAAAAAAAAAAAAACATATTGGAAAATTTGAGAATTTTGATCAGGAAAATGATGTGGTCATAAATAGATGATGCTGGTGAGGAAGTAAACTGGACCCAAATGTTCTATCAGGTTTATTCGTATTTGTACTGGATAATGGACAAAGGATATGGAACTATATGTTTGCCATTTTGCAATGAAAATGACAGCATTATGAAATTTTATGTTATGGTTTATCTTCTTCAAAACTGTCTTCTATAACATACAAACAATATATTTTTCTGTTTTATGCAATATGTGTTTTTGCTTGATTACTGTGCTTGGTTTTGCCTAGCCCATCTTGCTGTTTAACCGGGAAGCCAAAAGGATTACAAAAAGGACCTCATTTTCAGTTTCTAATGGCTAGTACCATCGTACCTGCTTGACATTGTCATTGTCATTCATGTCATTACATTGTGTATAATTGGTTTTTATCATTAATGTGGAAGTAGCTTCTTTCATTTGCCAAGCTATTTTGTTATTTGCAATATCAATTCTTTAGGATGATGAAGTTGCTACATCATGGCTGAACAATGCAGAAGTTAGGAAAGCTATCCATGCTGATGAGGTAAGTTTAGTCAATTTCATTGTTCATACAAAAAACTTTCAAGCAGATAGATTATATAAAACTCAAACCAAACAGCGAAGCATAGCTTGGGAATTATGTACAGATAGGATCACCTTTAATCATGATGCTGGGAGCATGATCAAGTACCATAGGAACCTCACTTTGAGGGGATATCGAGCACTCATATTCAGGTAGATTTCAAAATTAATATTTGCTATTACTTTCAGTAAGAAAAATAGCTAGATAAAATAAGAGCAACAAAGAAAATAACGTGTGGAGATTTTACTGTTTTGGGTTATTTCCGATAAGTGGAAGAGAGATATCTTATGACCTATTTGGATGGTATTTCTTTTTTATTCAGAACACTGGACCAATGCCTAAATTTCATCTTTTCCAATAGCGACCAAAGAAAATCATTTCTCTTTACTATCCTGAAAATTGGCTAAAAAAATTTGCTTTACTCCTGGCCTTCTGCAACAATTGATTTAATCAAATAACTTGCAGTGGAATTTACTGCATTATGCCTTTTACTTAGCAATTGGTGGATTATTCCAAGTTCCTGACGTCTGTAACTGTTGAAAACTTGGATGATAACTAAAATGTGTTACTCATGAGCGAGAATAACACGCATGGACTTAAAAACTGTAATATAAGAAAACAAATATCAGCTACACCCTGAGACCACCATTGGCATGAGCATGATGAAAAGATACTGTGAACAAAAACTTGAGTGGCTTATAACCTAAGAATGCAAGCTTTATGTAAGGTAGCAAACAGTAATACTCGGGGAGTTATTGGCCATAATATGAAGCTGGAATAAAAAGAAATATTCTTGGAATTATACATAATCATTGTCACTGATTTGTCACAGGTCTCCACTACTGATTTCATGAAATAATGTATACACCTGTGCCTTGTGCTGTTTTCACTTTGTTCTGGTCTCATGCAAATTGCTATAATTGTTTTCGTAGTGGGGATCACGATCTGTGCGTTCCATACACTGGAAGTCAAGCATGGACAAGATCAATGGGATATAAAATAGTGGATGAATGGAGACCATGGTTTTCCAAAGGCCAAGTTGCTGGGTATTTTCATCAACTTTATTTAACCAAAGCTCACTTGAGTTTATTTATAAGAAACCCTTATAATATGCTTTTGATGATAATTTTTTTCCTGCCTTTCTGAAATAATGATGCAAGTTTTCTTCCACCATACATAAAAGATCTGTTTGTTTATTGGTTGCAGCTATACACAAGGATATGAGAAGAACCTCACCTTTTTAACCGTTAAGGTATCCAAAACTGTCTCATTCAGCTGCAAATGCAAAGTGAACAATGTGATTGATCTTTTTCTTTTTTTATTTTTTTATTTTTTTATTCTCTTGCTTTGTTCTCAAGTTCTACTGTGAAATCACAATACTCCTATATGATGGTATTGGTGCAGGGTTCTGGACATACTGTTCCAGAGTACAAACCACGAGAGGCACTGGATTTCTACAGTCGTTTTCTTGCGGGGGAGCCCATATAAAAGAACTGTGACATGCACAATAAGTTATGGCTATGCTTATTTATCTACGTGATTGATAGAACAATGTCTGCTCTAATTTTTATGGGGTGAAATCAGAAAATGACTTGATTATGCTGCCTTAATGAAAAATTCGTCATAGCAAATAAAACAATGGTATATGATATATCTGATTGCTGGCGCTGTGCTAGTTGAAACCAGCCGCTATTGAGCTTTTCTGCTGCAATTTAGGACACCAATTTTTGCATGTTGTCTGCCAAGCACTCATGCAGAGTGTCTCAAGGATTGCTTTGACAGTGTCTAAAGGATTGCTTTGACCTTTTTGTCTATCCTATGCTTTGATAGACGGAGGACGTCATGGAAAAACTAATGTATGAGAGAACTTCAGATAAGCAAAGACACTGCTTATTCTCCGGATGATGTCAATGTCCTCCATCCTTGAAGCAAAGTGATGGAGGAACATTCCTTTGTGGTTCTTTGGCCCTAAGATGTTGCCACTAATGGAGTTAGAGTAGAACGTCGGGAAGGGTTCCTGGTGAACTCATTCCGATGATTAAATTAGCTCTGTGAGAGGAAAACAGTAGTCATAGCATGGCTGAGATAAGGCTTATCCTAGTTGCTCTACAGTCATCTTCATATAGAGGTTCTTCTAAAATCTCGCAGCAAGCGTAATCTTCATTGTTTTTTCCTAATGGTCCTTCATATGGTGACCTCTATGATCGTTGTGCTCGTGCTGAGATTTTTGAGTTCTCTAGGTGCTGAAAATCATGACCGTTCTACTGGTAGGGCGCCTTAGGAACAAGCGTTGGCATTATCAAATATACTCTTTCCGTTTCTTTTCATTTATTGTTTAAAGTAATTGCACAAAATTTAAAAAATCCATAAATATCTATAAATAACTAAATTACTCTTTTAGTGGATTTATTGAACATTTAATAGAGATAATGAGAAATAAGAATAAAATTAAAAAATAACTAATTTATTAAGATTCTATTGGCTAAGATATGAGACTTGTGAATCTTACATTAAAAATATATAATTTTATTTAATTGTCATTCAAAATTAAATATAGGGATTAATCTTTACGTAAATCATCTTTGGTATTTCAATGATATATGATTTAGTCCTTCACATTTGTTTCATAATACTGTTAGATTTTTTTATTTATTTTTCTATTGAAAAACTTTTCACTAAACTCACATTTTTTTGTTCATTTTTACAATTTTTTCACTCTAATTTTATGTATTTGTCATATTTAACTAAGTCATTTCTTACTTTTCAATATCATATAAAATAGTCATTCTGATTTGATCTAATACATTATTATGTCCTAAAATTACTTTTCAATTTGATATTTTTTATTAAAATTATTTAAAAGTCTATAATACCCTTAGTATTGTATAAAATTTTTAGATTTCACCACCTATTTTATCCCACCAACCTTGTTAGTTTTCTTTAAAGTTTTAAAATAAGAAGAAAAATTAACTATAATCCCAATTAAATATATATATTCAGATTATAATAAGAATCAATTAGTCAAAAAATCGGAAACATAAAAAGAGTTATTTTTAAGGTGCAAGTGAGTGAAAGAGGAGCCAAAAACTTTTTTGGTATAAATATACATGTGTAAATGAAGATGAAGATAGTTTTGTTATTATAAAATATTTGTTATGTTTTTTTATCAATTTTATTATAATTTCAGTGTGTGTTTAATTATGATTGTAGTTATAATTTATTTTTTAATTATTTCTAACCTAAAAATTAATAATATCAATCAAAAAATAGAAATAGTGAAATTTAAAATTTTAATATAACATTAAGAGTATTATAAATTTTAAATAATTCAATAGAAAATATCAAATTGAAAAATATTTTTATGACTTAACGGCGCAATAGATTAAACAAAAAGAACAATTTTATATATAGTTAAAAAATGAGAAAAATTTTACTAAATATAGCAAATTACAAAGCATAATAAAAAAAATTCAAATGTTTGATAAAAAATTAATAAAATGAATTTAATAATAAGAATGTTCTAAATGTCAATTGAGATTGCATTTAATTTCAAGTAGAAAAATTCAATTTTAAATAGTCAATTAAAAAAAATCACAAAACTTCAAGTGATCAATTAAAAAAAGAAGCTTCAATTTCCAGTTGAGAGAAAGTGTATATCCTATATAATAAAACCAATAATAAAAGAATACAAGCTATCACTTGAATGGGTGTTGGAATATATCCTTCTAGGCGCCTAAGTTCGTGGCAGCCTAAAATCAATAAAATCTTGTTTACGATTATCTTGCCATTTTCGATAATCAAAGGATGGGAGGATTGAGGTCATATTTTAGTAAACTTCTAAAAAAGTGTAGGATAGTTCATCATTGGGGTTCAAATGATTTTGGGATCATATATTAGTAAAACTCTTGAATGCAATTGAAAAAATCACGACCTGACTTTGATAAGGAATTAAGATTCTAGATAAAGGCAAGTATTGTTTAATTAGATCTTAGAGAGCCAACTCATTTTTACCCCATAAGAGATTGGTTCAAAAATTAAGTACAACTTGAGGAAAGTGTTAAACACCCTAAATATTTTGAATATTGGTCTAATCTCTTATCATGAATTCTAGGTTTGTTTCTAATTGTGGCTTCTACGAGTTGATTTTTTTTACTTATCCTCCTAGCTCATCCATCTAATAAATCATTAACTAGGGAAAAACAACGGGAAGAAAGAAAATAATTAAAATTCAAAGGTAGGGATAACATTGGCAAATGATGGGTTTGGCATGCAATAATAGTAATAACATTAAAGATTAAATGTCTCAAATTGTATAGGAAACACAAGACATAATAGGTTAGTAACAGGCTAAAAGAAAAGAAAAACTATAATTGATATTTGTACAAACCAAGTAAAATCTATATAGACCTCTCTCCCTAAAAATCAAAGAGCTACTCATCAGAAAAGAAACCTTTGGTTACTTTACTCCCTTGGCTACTTTACTCTGTGATTCTTCATAGTGTCCTACCTTTACTTTTAGGATATTTTCTATTTGAGAAAAAAATGTATGAAGAAAGGAGCAAAGTTGTCTTTAATGCAACCACACTAATCATCTATAACACATGGAATTGAGCAAAAAAGTGTGTGATTGTATGCAACTATAAACCAAAATATGTAATAATAAAACATCCATATGAACAATTATTAAAAGAGATTTTACCTTGAACTTGGATAAAGATGGGGTTTGGATAGCCATAAGAAAAATCTATCTAGACCATTTTAGTGTTAGAATGAGTGACACATAAGACAACCCAAGAGGGAGGTGAATTATGTTATAAATAAAAATACAAAACTAAAGCACAAGCAACAAACACATAAATTAACACAAGAATTTATAGTAGTTCAACAACTTGCCTACTTCACTCCCCAAACTTTCACTTAGGTCTTTCTATTCATTTTGAAGGCTTAAGAATAATCTTTCCCTTTTATAGACTAAAGGACAACCTTCTCTGTTACAAGCTTAAGAACAACTTTTCCTTTGCTATTTTTCTATGCACAATACCAACTTTTATAATCACTAGTAAGGAAATATCCAAGTAGTGTCAATGTTTCTTAATTAGGCAGTAAATACAATTTTAGTACTCAAGAAAATCTACTCTCAAAAGAGTAACAAAAGTTATTCTCACTTTATCGTTGCACAAAGAGTTAAAAAAGATGTTCTCTAGTTGTTTACAATTGTTCACTAAGGTTCATCAATCAATTTAGTCTTCAAAAAAGCTCCTTATATACCCAAACTACAAAACTAGTCGTTGGAGTACTTGAAGTTAACTCTGACAACTTTTCTTCAAAACTAGTTGTTAAAGGTGATAATGTTCGCTGATTGTCAGCAACGCCCATTGAACTTGTAACAAATAGCTCTAATGCCTATTGATAATTCTTCCATGCCCATTGATCTCAACTTTAATACTCATTGGCTCATGATCAACATTTGTTGCAGATTTCCCAGAAAGCATGAACTTGATGCTCTATTTTTCAAACTTTAGCAAACATGTTTCAATGCCCATTGAGCAATTCAAAATGTCCATTGGAAACTCTTTCAACTTTTATCGAGAAGGGTCAACGCCGTTTTGAGTTTCAAAAGCTTTAGCTCAATCTTGGGCACTTTCCAATAGTTGTTGCTTAGTTAGATTAATGCTTGTTGTGAATCTTCAATGCCTTTGGTGAGGTCTAGCACAACTCAACCTGGAGCACTTACTCAATGCCTGTTGCAAAAAGACAATGCATGTTGTGAGGTCCAAAATGCTTTGGGCACTACACATGTTTTTGAACACTTGTTGCAAGTTGTCTAATGCCCATTAGATGTTCACAATGCCCGTTGGTTGTCCTAAAGTACACCACTTATACAAAAACACTTGGGGTCACATATTCTCAAAGCATTATCACAACATTCTCTCCCTATAAGATACAAAAAAAATACTAAAATATAAACATTAGAAATTCTCAAGGTTTTGTTATTGTTTTGTTATTATTCAAAACACATCATTCAAAGTAGAGAAGTAATGCCAATGCCTTGGGGTCACATGTTCTCCAAACTCTTGACACAACATTTAGGTGTTTATCCAACTTAACCATAGCGATTGAAAAGCCATTTTTTACAGGGATTTAGAAGGTTCAATCCAAAAAATGCTTCTCAATTTTTTTTTAAAAAATAGTAGATTCTTAGCCTTTATACCTTCCCCCTAATCGTCACCCTAAGACACAAGTTGACATTAAAATCAAGTTTTCAAACAAAGTCATAACAAAAATCAAAGAAAATATAAGAAATGAAAAAGGGAAAAGTGAATTATAGTGTCTATATAGATACTTTGTGTTTGCACAAAGTCATTTAAGGTTATATTTGGATAGACCTCTAGCATAGAAGTTTGCTCAAAATCAAAAAGGATGAATTCAATCTTCTAACTATTGAACTATACAAAAATGGATGAAATGAGGGTTGTGGAGTTTAGCTATGCCTTTAGAGGCTACCTGAATAAATATTTCTCTTTTGAGATGCCAGAGACTAAGGTTGGAGGTAGTTTTTTTAGTGGTTTCTCACCCTCTTTTCATGGAGTTTTCCTCTCTAACTTAATTTCAACAACATTTACATGGACATTTTCTCTCCTTCTTTCTTCTTTGAGAGAAATGTTTCAGTAGGCTCTTAAAACCCTAACTAGAGTTTTGGGTTAATGAAATTCTATTAGAATTTTTAAGGGTAAAATGGTCTAGTTAGAAAAGAGAAAGTTTTAGACTTAGGATCTCCTAACTAGTAGGACTATGTAGGCATTTAGGTGTTTGTTTAGACATTTATGGTGTTTAGATAGACACTTCTTATGTTTGCACAAATAAAAAAAAACTAAAAGATTTTCAGGGCATGAGATTTAAGGTTTGGGCCTCTCTCTAAAGGTTCTTTTTAGGCTTTTAGAAGTGATTTGAATGGGTTCCACATCAAGGCCTTGGCCCTTTTTATCTGTTAGAGGAAAACTAAAAATAGACATTCTCATCATTAGACTTACATCTCACAGATCCTAAAATCCAATGTTTACAATCCCAACATTACAAAATTAATAAAAAAAAATACAAGGATTAATAAAGTTTAATTTTAAAAGAAGAAATTCAATTTTAAGTGATTATTTGGAAAAAAATAAAAAAATTAGTTATCGCTTAAGGGAGAGTAATGAAATATATCTCATACGGAAAAACTAATAAAAAATACAAGAGCGAATAAAGTTTGGAACTAAAGTATTTAGGTGGTTATTTCTAACTATTTTAACTCTACTTGGACCCAAGCCCATTAAGTTTAATATAAACTAGACTTAAACTTTATCAAATTCAAGTCACTTTGCTCTTTCAATTTAAATTAATTTAAATTTCTTTCATCACCCATCAAAATTAAAAGTATATGATTGATTTGATGTATCAATTTATCTCTTTTTGGCACATACATGAATTATGTCCTCTACAATTCCTATATTTTTCTAATCTTCTCTACAATTTCAAATGTTGATGTTCACTATTATTGCAATTCCGATTTTTTTTATTTACCTTCGTTAGGAGTGAACATTTTTTAGTTTGATTTGGTTGAAAAATGAATAAAATCAAAACAATTGAAATTCTAAAAAAGAAAATTGAATTGATCCAAAAGTAAAAAAAAGAACTGAATCAAATTGAATTGATTTGTTGGTAGTTAGTTTCATTAGAATTCTTAATCATATTACTTGTTATCTTTACCACTAGTGCCACTATAGTAAAATATCAACTTGGCCAATCATTGATCAAAACTCTTAAACCACATGAATCTTTAATGAATAAAAGACCTAATTGCCTTAAAAAAATCATGAACATTTTACTTTTTAACACATTTAAGCTAATTGTTTCATATTTTTTTAATTAATTTCAAATTTATTATTTATTCTGCTGATAGAGAGTTGACCTAATATTGTAGTTTAACCATGATGTGTAAAAAAAAAATTTGAGTAAGCTCTTAATGTTGACTCATTACTAAGCCTAATTACTTAAAAATCTTGAACTTTTCACATTTTAACAAATTTAGCTAATTATTTCACATTTTTTTCATTAATCCCAAACTTAATTTTTTTTTATTTTAAATCTAATCCTACTAGTAGATGGTTGATCTAATATGGTGGTTGATAATGGCATGTAAACAAAAAAAAAAAACTTAGTTAACTCATAATATTGACTCAGTAGTTAGATAAAAACAAACATTGTTTTAATTAAATCACTGTTAGAAAAAAACGCATAACTCAATTGTACCATGTCTGCAAGCCATAAGCAGCAATGCTGTAGAATCAAAGCTCCTATTATTACTTTCTTGAGACATTAAGCTCCCATTATTATCATTCAGTAATATATATATATATATATTTTGAAAGTATTTTTAATATTTAATTTTTTAATTTAAATGGTGTGTTTTGATCTAACTAATAAGTCAACATTATTAGTTAACTGAGCTTTTTTTTTTTTTTTTAATTCATCATAGTCAAAACCACGGTATTAGGTTAACTCTTTGCTAGAAGGATTAGATTTGAAATTAAAAAAAATTAAATTTGTGATTAATTTAAAAAATAAAACAATTAGCTAGATTTATTAAAACGCAAAAAATTCACGATTTTGAAAGTAATTTGGTTTAAAAATGAGTCAGCAATAAGAGCTAACTCAACTTTCTTTTTTACATATCATGGTCAAATCACCAAATTAGGTCAACCATCTACTAATGAGACTAAATTTGAAATAAAAATTAAGTTTGAGATTAATTAAAAAATAAAAAAATTAACTAGATTTGTTAAAATGTGAAAAGTTAAGAATTTTTAATCATATTTACTTGTTATCTTTACAACCTATGTCGCTATTGTAATCTATCAACTTGCCCGGTCATTGACCAAAACTCTTAAACCACACAAATCTTTAATAAATAGAATCCCACGTTCCAACTCTAAAAGCCGCACTCCACCATATTCTTCAATGAAGAGCAAAACAAATTATAAGGTCATGATCTTTCCAGTTAGAGCAGCAAGCACTTGAGAAAAAGACCCAACAATACCCAAATTCCACACTTTCATATAGTAGGTCTTATTTGAATGTACTGAATATTTCTTCCCTTGGCACTTTTTCAAGAACCTATTCTCAGTATGTGAGCAAAGCCTGTTATGGATAAATTAATCAACATCCATTAGTATTTTTCGTTTTGCCCATCAATATTCTTTGCTTTTTATAAGTGTGAAGAAGAAATATGTTGTAGTTGGTGACTTTCCTATAATATAACTACGGTTCTAGTCAATTTTGAAAAGTTTTTGAGAATTATTGTCAATTTAAGATTTTGAACAAAATTAGATGACATGATCCATGATATATCATTTATGTAAGATTGAATTTTAAAACTAATGGGACTCATTGAACACATCATTCTCAAAATTCAATCTTACATAGATGAGATGTTATGGATCATGTCATTTAATTTTAACTAAAATATCAAATTGACCATAATTATCAATAACTTTTCAAAATTGACTGATTTGTCAAAATTAAAAGATTTGGATATAATTGTCAAAATACACAAAAAATCAATAGGCCTAAGTTTCTCTTAGATGTGATATTTTTTTTTTTGAAAATTTGATATTTATTCAATGATTATTTAGTTGTTAAAATTTGTAATATTAAAATTATTTAACTTTTAAGTTATCAATACTGAAATTATTCGACACTTAATTTTTCAACACAATAATTTTCGGTTTTACTAAGCAGCAACTAAATTTTTTAACTTGAACTAAAATACCTGATTTAAGCCGCTAATCTTTAACTTTTCTATAAAGATTAACATTGCAACAAATAGTCCTTCTATTGTATTTACAAGTTAATGATGTACTTTCTATTTTTGTGTGTGTAGTGGCAATATATTCTCTAGATTTTTCTGTTTATTAACAATGTTATATTTTTTTTAATCTTCAAATACTAGCCTTTATACGTAAAAACATTATTTTTTTTTTTACTAGGTTATGTCACAAATAATTTTTTTTCCTTGTTTATGCTTCTTGCTATTGTTAGAAGACCTATTGAATTCTGGGGAATTGTGAAGTAAACCCTTAAATAATTAAAATATTTTCTATTATTTTAACAAAATACCATAGAACTAATAATAAAAAGTCAATAAAAAATAACAATAATAAAATATTTGCTGATAAAAAGTAGCCTGCACATGTAGGCTAGGAGCTTAGGACTGAGAGATAATAATAATAATATCAGCAAACGATAATATATAAAAAACATACTCTCTCCTTAGTCTTCATGTCCCTTTGACCCCATTGACCAGTATGTATATATATATATATATATGAAAATTAAATTATTTTTTAAAAAAATGACTTTTCATTCTTAAAATGAAAAATCATTTTTTAAAATTTCGATAAAACTCATTAAAAAAAAAAAATTATATAAACATATATATTAAAAAAATTTCACAGGTATTCATCACCGATCATCATTAATCAGTGATAATTTTATAAAAAATTATTTTAATATATTTTCTATATTAAATAATAAATTATAAAAATATAAAATATTTATTATCTAAATTTTATTATAAGATTAAAAACAATATTTTTATAATATATTTCAAATATTAAAAAATATATTACTCAAAAATATCACAAAAGTTATCTTTGGTTAAACAAAGTAGCTTGGTTGTTATTAGCTTAAACATAAAAAAAAATCCTTAATTTTAATATATTTTTCAAATCTATCCATGCTTTATTTTTTAATAAAAAACCCAAATTTTAATTTTTTTTTAAAATTTATCCTCAAACTAATATTTAATCATTAAAAACACATGAAAGATTATTTGATCCTTGAACTTTTTAAAAAAATTTAGTTAGATCCAAAAAGAGAAAATACCTAAAAATTATATAAAATCTTATTTAATTTTATTTTATTCACTTTGAATATATGAAAGTCTAACTAAATCGAATTGAATATATATATATATATATATATATATATATATATATATATATATATATTCTAAGTAATTAAAATATAATTTAGAATATTATTAATTCATAATTTAAAATTAAAAATTTAGATAATCATAATTTTTAAAATAATACAATAATAAATAATTATCATTTTTATGTACATATTAAATGGCTAAAAACTTATTTATTGTAAATAATCAAACTATTTTTTTATATTAATAACTTATTTATTGAGAGAAAAATAGATTTATCAAATATAAAATAGTTAAATGTTAATTTATTTAAATATATAAGAAATTAAAAATAAATTAAGCTTATAAGTATACATGTATACATAGTGATAATTTTAGAAAATTTTTAAAATTGAGTATATATTATATATTTTAAAATTAAAATTATTAATTAAGCATTGTCTATTTATTTAAAAAAATTTAAGATTTATGGACATAAATGATAGATAATAATTATTTTTTAAAGTAAATAAATTGCTTAAAATATCTTATTATAAATAATAACAAAGTAAAAGAGAACGAAATAAATATGTGCATATCATAAAAATAAAAAAATAAAAAAATTAAGGCATAGAAATAAAAGATAAAAAGTAGTACAAGTGCATAATGAATACATATTTAATTCTCATTTAATAGAAAAATCAGATAAAATACTTTTTCATATACAATATAAAGTTAATTTATTATATTTAAATTTCAAGAATATATAATTGGTTAAATCTACATTAATTAAAATTTATAATAAAATAAATATTTACATAAATAATAGATTAACATATCCAAAAATTTAAAGTGGATTGAATTTTTATATTATATAACATACTTTTAAAACAAAAATAGAGTATTTTTTATGCTAAAGAAATATTGTCAAAAAATTATTAAAATTATATTATTGTAAAAATATCGACACTATGCATAAGTGAAAAATAACAAATTTAAATAAGATTTTATATATTTGTCATTAATTTTTATTTTTGAGTTTTAACATTTAACTAATATATATTTTTAGTAAATTTATTTTTCTTACAAAAAATGACTCATTAATATAACGAGATAATTTAATTATTTATAAGAAATAAGTTTTAGTTATTTAATTTGTACATAAAAAAGGTAAGAACTATTTATTATTGTATTATTTTTAAAAAATTATAATTGTGTAAGTTTTCATTTTTGAATTATGAATTAATAATATTTTATAATAAATTATTTATCTAAATAAATTATATTTCAATTATGTAGAATAGATATATGATTTTTTTATTAAAAAATGAAATATGAGATAGGTTTGAAAATTTTGTTAAAATTTAGGGTTTGTTTTGGTAAATAAGCCCTAAAGAGATTATATGACAGTTTGCATTGATTCTATTGGCTGACACGCAACTGTATCGGAGAAGTAAAGGATGTGAAAATAACAGTGAAGACTTGGAGGAATATTTTTTAATTAAAAAAATTTTAAATAATAATAATATAATAATAAAGAAAATATAATTTTTTTAGAATTATTAATTAAAAAATAAAAATAATGTATTAATTTTATTTTTAGCTACAATATTATCATGTTTAGTAAATAATAATGGAAATTTTTTAATTAATTATCAATTTCATTATTATAAAAAAATTAATTTTAATTCTTTCTACGAATCAAACATTCATGAAAAGATAGTGATTTATTTTAAAATTTTATTATATTCTTTTCTCAATTTTGATTTTAAAATTTGAATCGAAAGGAACTTTTTCTTTTGGTACATTTGAATTACATCAATGCCTTAAAAGACAATGAAAAATTACAATTAAAATTGCAATTGAAATTAAATTTTATTATTTTATAAAAGTATTTATAAAAATATTTTTATAGATTATCATTTTATATTAAATTATATGTTAATTTTCGCATATTCTTAATTAATATTTTTAACAAATAATAATACTAAGTAATAAACTATATACAGCATACACTCGAAGAAAACAAATTTTATACGTATATCCAAAACTTTGCAACTCTTAGATTTCAGTTCTTATTTATTTTTATAAATATTAAAATAGTTAATAAAAATACACTTAAAAAAAAAAACCTATGCAAAGCAACTAATTTTGTGGCATATGAAGATGTATCGATTTAAAATTCACATAAATATATATAAAAACTCCAACAACATATATTTTAAAATATTTTTTAATATTATTTATATAGATATTTCAAAAATTTTAAAATCAAAATTTATTAAATTAATCGAATAAGTAAAGTCGAAAATTCACCCACCGACAAGTTATGCCTGCAGTCGGATTTCGAAAACATTGCAAAACGGACTATCCGATTCTCTGTCCCATTTGTGTCTAGTCGGAGTAGCAGTAGACTTGTCTATGCCAACGCCACACCACAGAAGTTTTGGTGGAACCTGACCATTACTGCTACGGGGAACCATTCACAAATAAATATAGAAAACGACTCCACAACTAAATTTAAAAGTCAGTCCAATCTTTCTTTCTTTTTTTAATAAATTGTCACTGCTATGTGATCTCCTTATGGATACGACATTAAACTTTCTACACATGGGTCTGAATATTTTCATTGTCTTTACTTAATAGCTATCTATTTGATTCCTGCTCTTATGATAAAATGACAGACTAAAAATTTTATCTCAATTATATGCTAAAAAAGAAGAAACTGAGAGCAAAAGTGTGATATATAATTACGTATGTAGAGTCTCTTGATGTTAATACCCTTTCTGAATTTCACCTTGTCTTTAAATATTTAAAAGTCTTACCCAAGTGAATAGAGATTTAAATTTTAAGATTTTAATTAGAAAATGCATCATTTTAATAAAAGAAAAATTATTCTTTGTATCTAATCTTACTATTGGAGTAGAGTTGTAAGAAGATTTAAGCTATTATCTGAGATGGATTTGAGTTTGGCTCATTCAAAACTTATCAATTTAGTAAATCAATCTCAAATATAAATTTAGACTCGATCTTTAATAAATAATCTTAAGGCTCAATTATCATAAAAATTTTGAATTTTAGTGTATTTTTCAAATTTATCCCATACTTGATTCTTTATCAAAAAAATCAAACTTCAATTTTCATTTCAAATTTATCCTCAAACTAATATCTTATAATTAAAAAATAGATAAAAGATCATTTTGATCCTTGAATTTTTTTAAAAAAGTTCAGTTAGATCCAAAAAATAAAAATTATATAAAATATTATTTAATTTGATTTCATTCATTTTTAATATAGAAAAATCTAACTAAATTAAATTATATATATATATATATATATTCTACGTAATTGAAATACAATTTATTCAAATAAATAATTTATTATAAAATTTTATTATGGAATATCATTAATTCATAATTCAAAATTAAAAATTTAGATAATCATAAATTTTTTTAAATACAATGATAAATAATTATCATTTTTATGTACATATTAAATGGCTAAAAACTTATTTATTACAAATAATCAAATCATCTTTTTATATTAATAAGTTATTTCTTAAAAGAAAAATATGTTTATCAAAATATAAAACAATTAAATATTAATTTATTCAAATATATAAGACAAAAAAATAAATTAATCTTACAAGTATACATGTCTATTAAGTGAGGAATTTATAAAATTTTTAAAGTTGAGTATATATAATATATTTTAAATTAAAACTATTGATTAAATATTATCTATTTATTTATAAAAATATAAGATTTATGAACATAAATGATAGACAATAATTATTTTTTTAAATTAAATAAATTGCTTAAAATATCTTAAATAATAACAAATCAAAGTTAAAATTGAAAGAAAATAAAATAAATAAGTGGATGTCAAATAAATAATAAAAATAAAAAAATAAAAACTAAGATATGTAAATAGAAGATAAAAGTAGTATAAGTGTATAATGATTAAATATTCAATTATCATTTAATAGAACAATCATACAAAATACTTTTTCATATAAAATATAAAGTTAATTTGTTATATTTAAATTTCAAAAATAAATAATTGATTAATTCTACACTGATTAAATTTATAATAAAATAAATATTTATATAAAATAGTAGATTAACATGTCCTAAAAATTAAGTTGGATTAATTTTTTGTATTATATAATATACTTTTAAAAAATAGAATATTTTTATGCTAAAAAATATTGTCAAAAATTATTAAATTTTATATTATTATACAAATATCGAAACTATGCAAAAATGAAAAAGATATCATTTATATAAAAGAAAAAGTTAAATACAATTGTATATATTTTTCATTAATTTTTTATTTTTGGGTTTTTAATGTTTAATTAATATATATTTTTGGTAAATTTATTTTTCTCACAAAATATGACTCGTTAATATAAAAAGATAATTTAATTATTTATAAGAAATAAGTTTTAGCTATTTAATTATTTTTTAAAATTATAATTGTGTAAGTTTTCATTTTTAATTATGAAATAATGATATTTTATAATAAATTATTTATCTAAATAAATTATATTTCAATTACGTAGAATAGATATATTCAATTCAATTTGGTTAGATTTTTATATATTAAAAGTGAATCAAATTAAATAATATTTCATATAATTTTTAATAATTTTCTCTTTTGTGGATTTAATCAGACTTTTTAAAAAACTTGGAGATTAAAATGATCTTTTATTTATTTTTTAATAATTAAATATTATTTTGAAGATAGATTTGAAAATAAAATTGAAATTTGGACATTTTTTATTAAAAATAAAATATGAGATAAATTTAAAAAATACGTTAAAGTTCAAAACTTTTTTTTATAATTAAGCCTAATCTCAAATACCTTTAATGTGATTCCAAAGCTCATAAATAACTCGAAATAAATTTTTAATATAATTATTTTTTATAAAATATTATGTAAATTGGTATTTTATTTGATATTAATAAAAGTGATTGTATAATAAGTTCATATTGAGTAAAATAATAAAACCTAACCTTATAAGATTATAACAATTACATAAACGTATTTATTATGAAATAAAAATAGTATTAATATTATATAATTTTTATCAAAATAATAAGTTTATGAACAAGCTCAGACTTATCAATAAATTAACAAATCAGTTTTTAATAATAAATTTAAATTCAATCTTAAAAAACTAAGCTAAAAAAAAAAGGGGGCCCACGGCCTGGTTCACGTGAAAATTCCGCACATCCTCGTTCTTCGTATAGTAGTCAAATTCAAAAAATAAATAAATGACATACAATACAACAGCTTCTCGGAGGCATACGTTGACTCAGAAAGTCTTCACTCGTCTTTATTCGTTATATAAATTATTCACATAATTGTGTTATATATTCAATTAATAATAAATTACATAATATATTTTAATTTTAAAATTATAATCATATATTTTTAAAAAAATTTTATGTACATAATTTAATTTATGAATTTCAAATAAGATTTTGAATAGGAAAGAATATATATATATATATATATATTTTACAATATCTCAAATTGCTCCCTCCATTGGATCGGATCGGTCCGCGGACCTCTTCTTCTCTTTTGGCTGAACGAATCCTTTGTTAATATTTTTCCCTCTTGACATAGTCCATGCAGTAACTGTCAGTGCACTTGCTCTTTCTTTTTCTCTTCCTCCGTACACGGACTTTTCGTCTTAACAATTCCCTTCCTGGCGAAGTTTCTACTTCTTCAAAGCCATCGACTTCCACTCTCTCTCATCATCCACCGTAAATGAAAAACAGAGCAGCTTTGCCGGCCGGTTTCTTTGAGAGTAAATTGTAAGAAAGAAAAAATACTTGTTCGTGTGACTGGTGAGACTTCGTTTTAGTTGTTCTGTGGAACAGACCAAAGAAAAAGTTAATATTCTTTTCTTAGAACTCGTATTAACGCCGTAATGATTTCTTTTTTGGAGGTTTGAAAACAGCTTTGGCTAGTAATTAAAGTCATGAATTCGAAGGGGAGTAAATTTGTGAGGTTTGTCTGTTTTTTTTATTTATTTATTTCAAGTATAGAATATATATATATATATATATAGTGAGAAGATATTTCAAGTGTAGAATAGATTGCAGTAGAAACAAGTATTTCTGGATTTTGTTTTTTCAACCCATTATGATTATTATGTTTAGTATATACCTAAGCATATGCACAGCAGAGTGACACAGCCATCAAACTGGTCATTATGTCTAGTGTGAATGAATCAGAATTAATATATTATTCTTTTTTTTTTTAATTTATGAAATATCTAATAGGTGTTAAATAGGAGCTATTTCTTTTTTTTTTTTGGATTACTTAGCCACTAAATTGATGAAATTCTTCATTATAATGATAGGTGAAAATCTATTTAGAGACGTTATTTTCCTCACTCTAGGCAACACCTAATTAATATATTTTCTTTTATGATAAAAGATTAATTATAAACTTGTGATTTATAATTAAATCCTTAATTCATAAGATGATTAAGTAATTTGGCTTGATGATCAAAATATAATCTATCAATAAAAAGACTATCTATTTATCTTTTTAATTAGATTTGGTGCAATTTATGTGTTTTTTAAAATATTATTTTTTATTGGTGATGATAATGAAATAGAGATTTTTTACTTTTTTTTTTTCGTGGGATTAGGATGAAACAAATATTGCCCTATAATTAGGTGAGTGAGACAAAAAAAAAAAAAAAAGAACCGAATAGAAATCAATTTGAAAATTGAAAGAAATTAAAAAAAATCTGATTAATTGATTCAACAATTTTGTTTTTCATTTTAAGAAATTTTGATTTTCGATTTAATTTCAATTTTTTATGTTAAAAAATTGACAAGTTGTTGAACGGATCAAATATATATTAATAAAATATTTTTTAATAAAAATATTTATAAAAAATATTGTATTTTGATTTATTGGTTAATTGACCTATTTTATGAGTAATCAAAATAGTGATTTTTATAATATTAACTTGGTTTTCCATTTGAAAATTTTTAAACTGAAACTAACCGATCGATTTTAAATGGTGCTCATAGTTCTATTAATCCAACCATGAACATCTCTGTCTCTAATATCTCATATATATATATATATATATATATATATATATATATATATATATATATATATATTTTAAATTTATTAAAGAATATTGCAAATAAATACATATTTTTTTAATGTATAATTTGTTTCATGTTTATATATAATGTAGAACATGTTTATTTGAAGTCTAATATAAAATTTTACAAAAAAAAAAAAAACCAAGAAAGGGAAAAACTAAATAAATTGTGGGTTCAGGATTTCGCTGGGACGAGGACGATTAAAAATTCTACTGTTACAAGGAGTGGGGATAGAGAACACAGAACTACATTTTTCAAGAACACTCTCTCTCTAAATCTTCTTTCACTAAAAATTTTTTAGCGCATCCCTTAATTAGCATTATTTATACACGTTACTTCCTTTTCCCTTAATACTATTGTAAAGAACGCTCATCTAAGTTTAATCTAATCAATCAGCAGAATCAATTCGGAAATTCCTGCAATTGTACGAAACATCTTGATACATGTTACTTCAGGTTGACTAACAGAATTCTTAGCCTAATTGACTGTAATGAATTGTTCTAAACATGTATAATGTATTGGTTTGAAGTTCCCATCGTTAATCTTGATGAACATAAGTTGGTTTCAACTTCTAAAGTTTCAAACAATTTTATCTATTGTTCAGGTTTGAAGACTGGAATTCGGATTACAATTCAGAGCGGCAATATACCAGTGCTAATAATGGTGGATTTTTTGCTAGACGAATCAGATCAACTGTAAGTTCAGTTTGTTATAGTATCCACCGAGGCTGGGAGATAGGTTCTGACAGGTTTGGAAGCCTCAGGAAACTATGCACTAAATGTGGTCAGCCACCAAAAGAAGTTTCAGGAGCTAGAAAGAAAGTATTTGATCCGCAGGGGCCGTTTCTCCAGCAATGGAACAAAATATTCGTGATCGCCTGCGTAGTAGCAATTTCCTTCGACCCTTTGTTCTATTACATACCGGTGATCGATGGCACCAAGAAATGCCTTGCTTTGGACAAAAGAATGGAGACTATTGCTTGTGTTCTTCGAACCTTCATCGACTTGTTTTATGTGCTTCACATAATCCTTCAGTTCCGTACTGGGTTTATTGCCCCTTCTTCTCGTGTATTTGGAAGAGGCGAGCTGGTTGAAGATCCTGTCATTATAGCTACAAGATACTTGACCTCCAGCTTCATCATTGATGTCCTGTCAATTCTTCCACTCCCTCAGGTATGGGTGACATGCACTTTTTCTTGCTACTAATGCTAATTCAGGATGCTAACGCAGTGCTGTTTGTTTTGTTCAGATAGTAGTTTTAATCATCATTCCTAGCTTGCATGGTGCTGTTTCATCGGTTGGTAAGGACTTGTTGAAGTTTGTTACTCTGACCCAGTATGTGCCAAGATTAATGAGGATCTATCCGCTATTCAAACAAGTAACTAGAAGTTCTGGCATACTTACTGAAACAGCTGGGGCTGGAGCTGTTTTCAATCTCGTCCTCTACATCTTAGCCAGTCATGTGAGTTCTCACTTTTTTATGCTTTATAATTACCGCACTTGACACTATTTCTATATATCATAACGGATTTTCTGATGAAGAAAAAAATGTGACGTACCAGATGATTGGAGCATTTTGGTACTTGTTATCCATAGATCGTGAAGATGCATGCTGGCGTGGTGTGTGTAAGGCCCCCCAGTGTTATTTTGAATATTTATCCTGTGATGATCAACGTGCAGAAAACCAGATTTTGAGCACATTTCTGAAAAAATCTTGCCCGTTTATCCAGCCTGACGAAATAAAAAATTCAACTGTTTTTAACTTTGGAATATTCACTGATGCTCTTGATTCTGGTGTGGTGGAATCATATGATTATCCAAAAAAATTCTTCTACTGCTTTTGGTGGGGCCTGCGTAATCTAAGGTGATCCATCATCATATGTTTACTCGCGATCTGCAGGGCTATTTGTCAAAATCTGCCATCTCCTATAATTGTCATGTTAATTGTCCTTTTGCAGCTCTCTAGGCCAGAACCTCAAGACAAGCACTTTTGTTGGGGAGATTCTCTTTGCTGTTTTCATATCCATTGCTGGATTGGTTTTATTTTCACTGCTTATTGGCAATATGCAGGTTCTTATTGATGCTTTTCAAATTTACTACTCTTAAGCATATGAGATACTTGATCATTCCCACTCTTCCCTCAAAACAAAGTCATTTCAACTTGACCTTTTGAGATTGTTTTGATTGATGTTACAAGGAGCCAATTCTTTCTTTCTTATTATACAGAAATATCTGCAATCCACAACTGTCAGAATAGAGGAAATGAGAGTGAAAAGGCGAGATGCAGAGCAGTGGATGTCTCACCATATGCTTCCTGAGAAACTGAGGGAGCGGATTAGGGGATATGAGCAGTACAAATGGCAAGAAACCAGAGGAGTGGAGGAGCGTACTCTAATTCGTACTCTTCCTAAAGATCTCAGAAGGGATATAAATCGCCATCTTTGCTTCAATCTGATCAAGAGAGTGAGTTCTCTCCTTATCAGCCTTCTTTTGTGGTACTTTATAACAACTAGCTCAAATGATAGTCAATTGCTTTAGGTGCCAATGCTTGGAATAATGGATGAGAAAATACTGGATGCGATATGTGATCGTCTCAGGCCAGCCCTTTACACAAAGGATAGTTACATTGTTCGCGAGGGGGATCCTGTTGATGAGATGCTATTTATCATGAGAGGTGATCTAACGAGTGCTACAACAAATGGTGGAAGAACTGGCTTCTTCAATGCTGTTTATCTTAAGGCTGGTGACTTCTGTGGAGAAGGGCTGCTTACATGGGCATTGGATCCTCAATCAACCTCCAACCTCCCTATCTCAAGTAGAACAGTACAGGCTCTAACGGAGGTTGAGGCCTTTGCTTTAGCGGCTGAAGACGTGAAATCTATTGCCTCCCAGTTTCGCCGTCTTCAACACAAGGATATCCAACACACTTTCAAGTGAGTCTTAACAGATACGTTGCTTCCAGTAAAGTATCCAAAGTAAATTTTAGAGCTTGTTTTCCTTTTCAGTTTAACTGTTGTGTAAGATGATGATTGTGTTGTATATGATTAGTAATTTATCTTGGTTTTAGGTACTTCTCGGTGCAGTGGAAAACATGGGCAGCATGCTTCATTCAAGCAGCTTGGCGCCGTTACTGCAGGAGGAAGCATGTTAAATCCTTACACGAAGCGGAAGATAGATTGCGAGATGCTTTGGCAAATGAGGCTGCAACAATGCCAAGCCTCGGTGCCACCTTGTATGCATCAAAATTTGCTGCCAATGCACTAAGGAATCTGAGGCAAAATGGCGGACAGATGCCTAGATTGCCACAGAGATTAGCCTTGGTGCCTCAGAAACCAGCGGAGCCTGATTTTTCTGTTCACATTCGCTAACCACTGCAAATATCAAATCCTGTTTTTGCTCAAATTTCAAGTTCCAGGTATATTAAACCTTTGGAAGTTGCTAGTGGATCTAATTGTGTGATAAGAAGCCAATGTCGCGGATCTAAGTTCCGTTGAATGAAAATAATTTGAAATGGATTGTGTTTGTTGGAACACCGATGGAGTAGAAAGATTAGACGAGCGCTTACGAGCTTCAACAGCCTTGTTATTTATTTAACTCAAATCATGAAGTGGAAAAGTCTGGAACTTGTCATACACAGGGCAATACTTTTACAGTACTTATTCTTACAGTATAATTTATAAAGTTGAAATTCTTGGGCACAAGCAAGAAGTTGGCACGGACACTATACCATGCGGTTTATTTTGTTCTGCTAGTTTTTCTAGGTACTTCAACATTACTTGTTCCTCCACTTCCAACACAAGCACAGCCGAGGCTTAAATCCTGCATCGAAAAATTAATCATTACTGTTTGTAAATATATATAGTAAATATATTTTACCAGCCAGCGTAGGCTTACTGATACTTTGACTAGTTTCTAAGGCTGTAACATTCTAAGTTCAAATCTCATTAGAAGCCAAAATTGACGGAAAAATAAATTATATATACATGGTTACAAGATAGAGAGGGACAGAGAGATTACTTGGAGCAGTCGGTGCCAGAATCAATGGGAGGAAGAATAAGGGACATTCCACATTTCTTGGGAACTTGGGGAATGCGCTGGGGATCATATTTAAATTTTGATAATGTGGTCTTAAGGCATTCGCATACAGCTTGCCTATCTGGTTGGGTTACGACTAGTCCATCAAGTTGCTTGGCTCCAGTGCAACACTCCGTTGAAGGATTGTCTGACTTGTCTTCTATGGTCTAGGCTGTGTTACACCCAAATTATTTTCAAATTCTCGACAATTGTACCTATTAATTAAATTAAAGGAACAAAATAATAGTTTGTAGTAGGGGCTTCTGCAAAATTCCTTCTCTAATTTTATAAAATCAATAGATTTAACTTAAATCTAGCATTCAGTGAACAAAACAGTGTAGGAATGGCTACCAATGCCAAGAGGTCAAAGCCCTAGTGATCAGCAGCCGTAACTATAATGGTGCTGAGGAGCGAAATTCTTACGAACTCTGTTCTCTCTTGGATTGCGAAGACACGTGGAATGAGAGGTGACAATTGTTGGCAAAATATACACAAAGAAGTCTACAAAAGAAGCAAATGTTTCCACTACTAATCTTTGTATGCATAAGATAATTTATACCCAACTCGATTGCATAGCATTAGTAAGAAGAAATAATGAAAAAGATATCTGATTAACATGACGGATATTCCAGATAAGTGCTAATGTACAATAATACAAATAAAGATTGGACGACTTAACTAAACCTATTTCTATTCGCAAGTTAATATGTTTGCACAATTGCTATTTATTATCGTGGATTCATTGTTTTGATGCATGTCGAGATTCAACCTTGGACTCAGCATTGTGGTTCCCATACAAAGAACTTCCAGCAGTAACTCCAGCACGTGAAGGAACCATTGCAATAAGAGGCTGGAAGTTTGTATTCCCAATAAACCAATAGAGAGCCCATTTCAAATTGCAGATCGTGTACTTAAGAGCTTTGGTCCAATTCTCCTGCTTATTGAAACTCTGGGTAATCGAGTAGTTTTCAACTTTGTCATTCTCGATCCTGCAAGATTTATTTGCAATGATTACAGGTAGCATGCAGTAAACATTACACAGAATCCACCTTTTCTAAATAAACTATTATTTCGAGATTAAAATATATAAATTTTGCAGAGCCTTTCTAAGTACTATTGAAAATTTCACCATCAAAGTATCTCTCAATTGTCCTTGCTGTTGCTCTCCCTCAAAAAAATAAAATAAAATAAAATCATACATATATATATATATATATATATATATATATATATATTATTCTTCTAATTGATCCCCAACCTTTTACATATGTTAAGTTGCACTACTTTGTAAGTTTGGGACTATTTCTGCATTCCATGTCTGTCATTTTGGTAGCAGAAATAGAAAGAGGATCCCCAAAAATTTCTTCTGTTTTTTACTGTGCATAACTTGAGCAGGTTTTCTTCATCTCAAATTCAGACTTAAAATTTGGTGAGCAACATCATAGAGCACGATAAATTCCTTAGAAGTACCTAGGGACCCCAATCCAGAAGCAACTACTCTAATCCTGCCAGAAAAAAGGACCTCCCACACACAATGAACTCTCAAATTATGCAACTACTATAAGATGTTCATTTCTTCAGTTATTTGAGATTATCATAGTACCCTCCCCAGGAACCTGTCTTGTATAAAGGTTCATCAAATACAGCTGAAACTAATTCAAATTTCAACAAAAAATTTTTAGCCACCAGCCACACGTTTCAATGTACCAAATGCAATAGCAAATAACATAGGAATGCGGAAAAAATAAAAGAAAGTAATCCATGAGAAAACCTCTAGGAACCCAGACACAACTTCAAATACAAACAATGGCAACCACATTCTTACATGAAGACTCGAGCAACTTTTGCCAAACTTAAAGATCCAAGCAATTTTTAGTGCCAATACCAGGTTCAAATTGTCTGCCAGAATGTATCAAGTATTTCAATATCACTTTCTACAAACATTTATGTAGTTAGTACCTATAGCTGAAGACTACATTAATATGAAAAGGTTCTCTCTTCTTGAAAGTACAATAAAAGACAAGTAAATTAAGTAATACAGTGGCATAGAATAAATTAATACGAGACCCCTCAAGCATATTTCTTAATCCTTACAGGCAACAAAGCTTACTTGTATGGGAGTTTGAAACGTTTCTCAGGTGGAATGTTGTTTTCTTGATCCTTCAAGTATGCAAACTCAGCAAAGTCCTTGAGGCATGTTAAGAATAATGTCATTGCTTTGTCATAGCGAGTACTCCAAAACAAATTCACTGGACCAAACCTGAGAAATACAAATCCAATAGCAGTTGAAAAATAAACACTCAGATATAAACCAGATGGCAGATGCATGATCATGCACTTCCAATCTGACTTGAAACATGAAAATATTAAGGCAAGAGATACTGTTCCACCCACTCAAATATTTTGAGCAATTCAAATACATCTAATGCGAAAATTAATTTTCAATCAGTACACTGAATCTACCAAGTCAAAAATAAAGGGAGATGACCATAAACAATACTTACAGATCATAAACACTGTTGTTGGTGTCCATGATCCGTGGGTAGCTCCCCATGGGGAGCATTTTTATTCGATATCTGAAAAGTTAACAAATTAAGAAATCACCAATTGAATTAGATGATTT
>CATIWR010227984.1:0-28619 GCA_949677035.1 Omphalea diandra | reverse complement strand
AAAACACATTCCCCTTTGCACGATTATCACTAAAACCACGAAAACATTATTCTTTTTTTTTACTCAAAAAAATATAAAAAAAAAAAAAAAAAAAAAAAAAAAAAAAAAAAAAAAAAAAGGGAAAGGCTTCCTTATGTTAATTGAAACAAAGGAAGGAGAATGACAGGGGTGACAAGAAAGGAAAGGGGAACTATCTATATGAAAGGGAGAGAAAACCTAAAAAACTCAATTTAGTAACAAATTTTAAATCTGTTATTAAAATAGTAATATATTTCAAATCCATTGCTAAATTCAACAATAAATTTTAAATTCGTTGCTAAAATAGTAATAGATTTCAAATTTGTTGCTAAAATTAGCAACAAAATTTCAATCTGTTGTTATTTTAGCAATGAATTTGGAATTTGTTTCTAAATTTAGCTATGAAAGTTATATTTCATTGCTAAAATTTAGCAACAGATTTAGAATTCATTGTTATTCTCTTCTAACACACCATTTAGTAGCAGAAAATTATTTCCATTGCTAAATCCATTGCAGTTCCTTTCAAATATGTTTCTAATGTGGGTGCCAAAATTTTAGCATTAACTTTAGCAACGGATATAAGTTTGTTGCTAATTTCTATTGCTAAATCCTCAAAGTCACACTTTTTTATTTTCCTTGCTAATCTCTTGCTATTCTATTACTATTTAGTGATGAAAAAATTGCTTGTTAAATTTTGTTGCTAAACTATATTATTCTTGTAGTGACAGACTAATTATATTGGCATAAATTAGCTTGAAATGAAGCTATAGATTAGCTCAAATTGCAAGAATTTTTTCCCAACATTTTATCGTATAGATACCAATTCTATTTTTTATACATTTAGACCGGTTAATGATTTGGTCTTTGGCACAAATTTTCTACGATAACATTTGAGTTCTTAAACACATTTTGACAAATAAAGTACATTGAACCTTTTTTTTGAGTTGATATGTTGTCTTAGTATTACTTGAATACAATTTATCTTTACTTTAAAAAAATTAAAAGCAAAAGCAAAACGAAATAACAAACCATATGTCATGATCATATATTACATAGTTAAAAGATGACAATTTAATAGGTGGATATATGTGGATAATACCACCTTCAAATCCTAAACATGAAAACTAAAAGAACCTGGATAAAAAAAATTCAACATTTTTTAAATAATCATTTCACGATCTTGAGTAGCTGAAACATAGCCCTTTTCTTTTGGTGAAAATTTAAATCAAGCCATGGCCTTGTTGTCTCCTTCACGTCATGATCTGCCATGTTGATTATTTTTGGAGTTTCTTCAGAAATGGTAAGGGATTGAGAATGACTTTTTACTTTCTTGCTCATATTTTAGAACATAAAGATAATTGATGACAATGGCTATTTGGATTTTTTATACTACATCAAACCATCAACTAATGAAGTATTTGATCAGAAATATAAAAGGATACAAATTTAAGTGTCCTAGAATAATAATTAATTGATGGTTTATGCATTGATATAAGTGGTAATGACATAATAATAATGGAATATATTAATAAGGGTGTAATTGAACAAAATAACTACACTTTAAGAAAAGAAAGTAGCCTATAATTTCAAATAATAAAAAATATAAAATAAGTCTATCGTTTCCGAATGAAAGGAGTATTTGGTAACAGCTGCTAGAGTTCTTAAATCAAAAGACCAAATTCTCCTTATTATAATTGTACTCATGTGAAAAAAATAAAATATCTAGACTTTGCCTTCAACTGCGGTTACTTTTACCATTTTAATGTATAACTTTTAGTTATGAAGTATGATATTGTATTTATCTATATAATATTAATTTATTTTATATTATATAAATGTTTCACAAAAAAAAATATACAAATATTTTAATTCAAATAAATATATTAATATATGAGAAGTGGTAAACAAATTAGGTCAATTTTTAATCTTTTTTAGTACAGATTGAATTATTTTTAAATTGCATGTCAGATAATTTCTTAAGATAATTTCTTATCTAGAATAAAGTAAATGAAAATTTTGAATTATTTCAATTTTTTTTATATTTCAAATCAGATTGATTCAAGTTACTCTTTAACTTTAGTTTTATAAAATAAAATTATTATTTTATCTTTTAAATATATTTTAATCATGTTAAATAATTTACGTTGGAACAACTCATAAACTGGACCAAGATTATGTCAATTTAGATGTTTTATAAGTTGAGTCTAGTCATTTTAGATATCCTTCATTTTCAAATCAAGATGAATGCAATTATTTTCAAGCGGATTTTCATTGGACTAAAAATTACTATATATATATATATATTGAAAATAATACAATTGATAAGTTTGAAATTAGGTATTATATAAATCCTAGAGAAAGAAGTTTTCACGTTTTGAAAATATTTTTCTCTAGCAAACTCAACTAAATCTGTCTGAAATGTTTCAACTCCATTTCTGCAATCTTAAAAAATTAAGAAATTTCCACTTTTTGGAAATATTTTCCTTTAGCAAACTCAACTAAACTTGTCTGAAATGTTTCAACTCCGTTTCTGCAATCTTAAAAAATTATGAAACGTGTTTCCATTTGAAAAATTAAGAAACGTGTTTTCACTTGAAAAATTAAAAAACACATTTCCACTTTGAAAATGTGTTTCTTTTAGCTTTTGAGAAAAAAACAAATATTTATTTTTTGATTACTTGATTAATTATTATCATCTTATTTATTTTTATAATTAATGTCAATTTTGATAATTATCTTTAATAGTATTTTTTTGGTATGATTTAATAATTATTTGCTTTAATATTTATTATAAATGTATTCATGTAAGAAAAAATATTTAGAAATATATCCCTCCTGTATTTTTTTTATATTTACACATTTTTTCTATATTTCATTTCCTATATTTTTGAAAAATTTCAATTTCTTGAATCTATTTTCACATTTTTTTTGTTTCCTATTTTCTATTTTTGTGTTACATAACTCAATTAACAGTTATTAGTTATCAACTACTAGTTATTATGAACCATTAAACCAAACTAGGCCTATATCTTTTCTATACATACACCAATCAAGATTTGTACCTTGTAGCACGTTTATATTGTATCCATTTCATGTTTGTTGCTTAATATGCTTGTCACCTATAAGAATATCTATCATTTTCGTCAAAACGATGTCATCATGAATGGCCCTGCTAGTACAACTTCCAAACTTGGAAAGAAAAAAGATTTTATACGAGTGTCTTCTCCTAAACCTCCATATCTATCTCCTACAACATCTTATTCCAAATCCTATTGATGATAAGTCACAGTTAATAAGAGATGTATTCACATTCCCATGAGAATACAGAAGAAGTCAAACAGGATGAAGATGACGACACAGAGGAGTTTCAAGAATTCTTCGTTAATCCAGTCCTTCATCTTCAATCTAATCAGATGTCGACATTTCAGTTAACCAAAGGCCGGGTAGGAAGAACCAGGAGGAAGTACAGGTAGAATGTTAAAATAGAGATGGCGAACTATTATATCTTGGTATTTAAGGCAGAATGAGAATAAGGATAATGGAAAAAATTAGGGCTGCAAATGTACCGAATTGAGCAAAGTTTGGACTAGTTCAAACTTGGTTAATTTATTCAATGAGTCTAAAATTGAGTGGTTTGTCTATTAACCAAGCCGAATCGAGTTAAACACTATTATATTTTTATATTTGTATATAGTATGAGTCTAATCGAGCTCTTATTAAGCCTAAATCTTTTTTAATAATATTAAATTAAAATAAAATTTTTACAAAAATTTTAAAATAATAATATTTGTTTTATATTTTTAATATATTCAATAATATCTATCTTTTTCAATCATGTATATAATAAAAACTATATTATATTTTAATTATGAATTATGTAAATCCAAAAATATAAGTAACTGAGTTTAAATGAGTTATTCTTAAAACTAAATAAGGTGAGCAAACTCATAAATCAATATTGCTACTATAATTAAGCTATTTAATCAAGTTTATTCAATGAGCTTACAATGAGTTTATAAATGAGTTATTCATAAATTTAAATGAATTGAATACATTACTATTCAAGTTTGACTCGTTTATTAAACAAGTTTGAAAATTATATTTGAAAATCATTTGTTTATTATGTAAACAAACTCAAATTAGTTTTTATTGAATCGAGCTTTTTAGTTATTCACAAGCACTTTATTCGTTTATAGTTTAAAAAAAGAGAAACTAAAAAAAGTAAAAGAAGAAGAAAAAAATGCAATAGTATTTAGGATCTTTAAAAAAATATAATAGTATTTAGAATTAACTTTGACATTTTTTATTTTACAAAGGGGAACTCTTATTAAAATAAATAGAATTACATTTTAATATAATAGAATCAGATTATCTAATACAATATGTCAAAGTGAAAAGATTAAGTAATATAATATTATAATTGCTGAAGGATCATAATATTTAACTCAATTTAAAATGATTGGGCTTCTGACACCACCTGTTTGACAAGACTTAAAAGGAAGTTTCAGATGCAAGGATCAGCGAAGGGTGGGCCCTTTGTGTATGATAAGGCCTTTATTAGTCCATTAGATGAAAAGATTGAAATAATGTCCAACAAAAAACAAATTCCGCATCTAAAATTAGTTGCTTTGTTGGCCCAAAATTTTATCTTTGTTTGGACCAACAGTCACATAAATGAACCTACCAAATTCTATCAGAAAAAATAAAAACTGCCACGTGGCAACAAGATGAGGACTAAACCAAGGAAAATCTCTGAAATCTTTTTGCTTGGGCTATAAAAATCTAATGGGCTTTAGTGGCAAACCAATTGTGATCAGTCTCTTATCTAGTTGTCTTTGCAAAAGTTCGGAATTTTGTCAAGATAAAATTCCTCACAACAAATCTAATGACTATCATTCAATATGTATAATCACTTTTAATTTTAGGTTCAGTTTTAGACTAATAATTATTATTTATCAATTATTTATTTATTTTTAAAAAAAATTTAATATTTATCAAACCAACTATTAACACATAAGTGATTATAATTTCCATATAAAATTATTTAAAATAACTATAATAAAGAATCATTAAAAAATTATAAAATGTGCAACTAAAAAATACATGATTAAAAATAATTTTTATATATTATCTATTTTGAAAATAAATATTATTTACTTAATAAAATATTTTGTATAAATATATTTTCAATAATATATTAAATTATCATTGTATAAAGCATGAATTATCAACTAGTATATATAATTCATCTTGACTTTAGATTTAGTTTTATATATATGTTTGTCATTTACCAAATAATCGTATTGACAATATAATCAATATATATAATTAATTCTAATCTCATATTCAGTTTTAAATGAATGATTGTTATTTGTTAGCCGATTATTCATTTCAAATAAAGTTTGAGATTTGTTAAATTAAATATTTGACACATAAATAATTAAATTTCCTTATAAAACTATATAATAAAAAATAACTATAAATAAAAAAAATAATCATTAAAAGAAACTATAAAGTCGGCAATTAACAAATAAAGTTAAAAAATAATTTCACATATTATCTATTTTAAAATAAATATTACTTGATCCTATGTTTTATATAAATATTTTATTTTATTAATATTTCAAGTAATATATTCTATAGCCACACAAAGTGTAAATTATCAGTTAGTAGTTTTCATAGGTGATAACATAATATAGTTTTACAGACAATTAAATATTTAATTTTATTAGTTAATTTAAATAAATATAAAAGTTTAATAGCATAAAAGTAATTAAAGTAAAATAATTTAAAAAGTCTAATAATGTAGAAGAAATTTTAATGTTACTTCTATTCAGAACTTCAACAATAATAAGTGTTTAGTTTCATATATAATGAAGGGAAAATTTTAAAAGAAGTAAAGGGAAAAAATGACCAATAACAAGTGATTATAATTTTTGTGTTTTCTATCAAAATAATTATATTATTATTAAAATTTATTATATTAATTTAATTATAATTATTTAATTTTTACTATTTTATTTACTTAAAAATTATAATTAGACAATAATTTTTAATAGAGTAATAATATCGTATAAAATAATTATAATTTTTAATTATTATTTTATATATTATTTTTAATTATATAATTAATTAACTAATTATTTAACAAAAAGAAATATTAAATTTTATTATTTTAATTATACCACATAATGCACAAATTCATAACTACATTTTTAGAGTTTGTACATTACAATTCACGCAATTTATGAGTTAATGACTAATTCATTATTATTTTTATGAGATCCGCTACTTTTACTAGGCAACTTAAACCATTGTTTAAGATACCAGTTTTAGGAATGCTTAAAAAATATTTTCTATAAAATAATTTACAGTTTTGTTATTAATATTATTGTGTTTTTAAAATTAAATATAATCAATAGATTGTTACAAGATAGTTAAATTTAACTCAATATTTTAAAATTTTGTATCAAATAGCAATCCAGTTGAATAACTTAATTATATGAGAAGGATAAATTATTTTCCAAATATGAATATTGCCTACAGAGTATTGTTAATAATTTCAATAGTTGTTCCTTCTATATAAAGAAAATTTCGAAGTTGAAATTCAAAGTTTTTTATTTGAAATAAAAAAATATCACAAGAATGGTTTAGTGGATACATTATGTTTTCTATTAAACAAATTTATTGCATAAATTAACAAAAAAAATACATTGGTTAAGAGAAGGTTAGAAGGAGTTAAAGAGTGAAATGCAAATAATACAAATAATAGTTAATGAATTAATTTTATCTGTAAGTTTTTCAATAATGTAAATGAAAGTTAAAAATTTATACCGATTTATTTTTAAATGCTCATTTTTCTTAACCTCTAAATCTAGAGTTAAATAGTAAAATAAAAAAATTTTAAGTAGTTTACATTCATTAGACTTTAAAAAATTTTTAAAAAATAAAATTAATTAATCTCATTTATATTTCATTCCATACATTGTCAACATTCTTCTTAACTTTTCTCTCCACTTTAAAGAGTTATATTAGTATAATACATAAAAATAAGAACATCTTAATTAATTACTCCAAAACTTGAGAGGCTCAAGATAATTACCATAAGGTGTTAGAGAAGTTTGGTATGAAAAAAGCAAATCGGTTTCT
Source organism: Omphalea diandra (assembly GCA_949677035.1). Classification (NCBI taxonomy): domain Eukaryota; kingdom Viridiplantae; phylum Streptophyta; class Magnoliopsida; order Malpighiales; family Euphorbiaceae; genus Omphalea; species Omphalea diandra. The sequence goes on along the minus strand of CATIWR010227984.1, from coordinate 21,452 downwards.
ACCAATATTTTTAAAATTGGACAAGTTAGCTGACTAACTTTTAGTTTGACTGGTTTAACTGCTCTGATCTAGTCAGTTCGATAATAAGAACATCTTAATTAATTACTCCAAAACTTGAGAGGCTCAAGATAATTACCATAAGGTGTTAGAGAAGTTTGGTATGAAAAAAGCAAATCGGTTTCTACCAATGTTTTTAAAATTGGACAAATTAGCTGACTAACTTTTAGTTTGACTGGTTTAACTGCTCTGATCTAGTCAGTTCGATAATATATAAATTTAAAAATATTATTAAAATAGCTTTAAAAATAAATATATTTATAATAATTAAAAATGTTAAATAATATTGAAAATGGTCTAGATCAAATTGAAGAAATTATTGATCTAATTTTCTATTTTATCGATTCGATTTGATTATCCTATTAGCAACTCACTTCAAAGTTTGTTTGAAAAAATAGATGGTAAGGTTAAATAAGATAAGGTTTTTTAAAGTATGGTAAAATAAGATATGGTAAGATAAGATTAATAATTTAACTTTATCTTATTTAGAAAGATAAAGTAAAGTATGCTTTATAATCTACTTATTTAGTTGGAAAGTAAAGTTTAATGAAAGTTTTATATTAAAATTACTAAAATATCCTCCATATATAAGTTTTAGAGAAGATGGCTGAATAAAAATTATATAAAAATAAAATAAGGACAAAAAGACAAGTTAGTTAAAATTAAATAAAGTAAAAAAATGTTACCTCCTCAATCCACCAAGAAAATAGAAGTTTTTGAAAAGTTTTTAAACTTTTCAAAAACCTTATTCCACCATGAAAATTATTTTCCTAAATAGGGTGTAAAAGTTTTTTAACTTATAGAACCTTATCAACACTTCAAAACCCCAATCCAAACAAGAGGTAAGTTTATATGTATATATATATATGATGAAAAAGAGGTGATATTAAGATTTCATTTGTTTTACAAAAAATAACTTATTTCAAAAAAATATTTTTTGAGAAATTTTTTTTGAATAGTATATTTTTTGGTGTTTGAAATATACTATAAAAATATTAATTTTCTTTTCATTTATAAGATTATAACAAAATTTAGACTAAACATATTTTATATTTATACTATGTATTATTTAACATAAGAAAAATATATTAAAAATAAAAACTTTTATAGGTTCCATCTATTTCCGATAACTATTGTCGGTCGTCAATAATCAATAATAGTGTTGATGGTCAAGAATGACCAATGTGTTAATATGATTTATTCTTTATTTATATTTATTAAAGTCTATAAAATAACTTTTCTTATTTAAAATGAAAAAAAATCAAATTCTTGAAAATGACCGTAATTTTTTATTAGAAAAATATTTTCTATTGATCAAGTTTTTTGGATGTACCAAAAAGAAAAAAAATATTTTTCACGAAACAAATAGTCTAAAAAAGCCTTTTTTTAACATGAAATAAAAATTTTATTAAAAAGAAAAAATCAGTCTAAAAATAAACATAATTTGAATCCAAAAAGAGTAAGAAAAAAAAAGCCAATAATTATATAAACAAAGCCAACAAATAAATCCATTGGTCTACTTTTATAGAAAAGGTCTGAAATCCAGCCAAATCTCATTTGCCGAGAAGCAAAATCACCCATGAGTAAGAAAAAGGGACATAAATCTATATATGTAAGACTACTTATTTATAAGAACATAATGTAAAAAAAAAAAATGTTGTCAGTCAAAATGGCTGGTAATACCTCTATGTAGAACCAAGGAAAGCTTTGGTTAGAGAGAGAGAGAGACCATTATGTCTACGTGACCTTATGCTAATGCATTTGGGTGCTTGATGTATACTATGGCGTGTAATGGACCTGATTTGGCTTATGTAGTTAGTGTTGTCAGCAAGTTTATGGCCAATCCAGGGAAGGAGCATTGACAAACTGTTAAACAGGTGATCTGCTATTTCTGAGTTTGGTATTTATTTTGGGACAGTTTCTATTACGGAATATGTATATGGGAATTACGCAAAGGTTCTTGGATGATAGAAATCCAATTACTAAAAGGTAATATATTTACAGTAGCAAGTGATTGTATCAGTTAGAGATCCACTTTAGAAAGTATCATTCGATCCTCATCTATAGACGATCATACTTTGAAATATGTTGACAAAAAAGTACTATCTATGGATAAGTTCAAACATTTTGTGGACTTGATCATCAAAAGGTTGAAGTTTTAGGTATCAACTGTTATATTTCTCATGTAAATATAATTTTTTTTTTTTTAGAAAAAAAGAAATAAAATGAAATGAAATGAAAGTGAAATGGATAAAAATAGACTCTTTTTTTTTTTTTTTTGGATGTAGCTGGTTGATTGGCTTCTTGTTTGACAAATTAATTATGTTTGTAGAATATAATGAAAAGATGACAAAGATTGGGCTATAGAAATATTCAAGTAACCAATTCATTAAGAATTGACAGCCATTCTGATAAATTAGCTTGACAAAGCTGATGCATCTTTTGTTATATTTCTTTGATTATCCTATTGACCCCCAATTTCTCTTTTTATTCCACATATATATACAACATTGTCATTTTCGTGACATTATATTCGCATTGATATAAGTCTACTATTCCACATATATATACAACATTGTCATTTTCGTGACATTATATTCGTATTGATATAAGTCTACTATTCCACATATATAGTCTACTATTCCACATATATATACAACATTTTCATTTTCTTGACATTATATTCGTATTGATATAAATCTACTATGTAACATTTCCAAGTCATTTATGCCAAAACTTTGAGAAATATCACTAATTCCCTAGTCATATCTAAATTGGAAAACAGCTGCCTTTTTTTTTTTGTTTTGGGGGGGGGGGACAAATAATTAATTTTGTAAAATGGTTTAATCATAAAAAAGAAATAAAGAAATTGAGTTGAAAGTTTTTTCTTCTCAATATAAATAAAAAAATTTTTTTTTTATGGAATTGAAGAGGGAAGTGAATTCGTGATGGTCCTAAAAGCGTTCTTATAATTTGATAGAAAAACTTTCGGTTTCGGATTGTGCATTATTGATGGTCCAAAATGATGGCGTAGTACTTGGGACCTCACTGTTTAACGTTGTAATTGGCAGCAGTTACAGATAACATAAACCAACCTCTGTCACCACCTTGGGACAGCAGGCAACCATTTTTCTCTGGGAAGACACTGTTTAGCTATTAGTATTTTGTTCTAAATGTCCTTTAAGGTTTTTACACCTATATTAAAAATTATATTTAATAAATATTATTATATAAGTAAAAAAATTATATTATCTTTAATTAATTATTTTTTTAAATTATTATATACTGTATAAATAAATAATCACTATGAAAGAGAAAAATAATAAAATTGAAAAAAATTAATTAATATTTATAGATAATTGTAAAACGTCAAGTATTATAGGATAACATTTTTTTCTTAAAATGACATCTAATTTGAAATGAAGAGAGTATTTTTTAAAATATAAAATTTATTTAATAATATATAAAAAATGAACAAAAGAATAAAAAAATTTATAATATAGTTATTATTATCATCTAAGCGGCATTTGATTCACTGAAATTTTTTTTATTAAAAATTAATAAAAAAGATACACAATTAAATTCCAAACATATAGAAAGTGAATAAATCATGCAAAAAAAAGTCAAATATTGTCTTAAATGTGATTTCACTGTTCACATCACCTTGAACTATACTTGTGATCGTTCTTTTCATGAAAGAGATATTGGTTCAGGCAATTTTTTTTTTCCTTAATATTAAAGATTCAATGAAATATCACGGAATTAAGGTTATATTTAATTATAATACCAAAACAAAAATTCAATAAAATTATTAAATTAAATATTTAATATATCAAACACAGTCTAATAGTTCAATTTTTTTTATTTCCATTATGATTTGGTTACTTGAATCTAATAAAAATGATAATTTCCGAATGAAAACGGAAATGGCAATACTATTATTATTTGCGAAAATTTAATAGTGTGTGTTCTATTATTTTTACATCTTTATTTTAGTTTGTAGTCACTCTTTCAAATGGAAACGAAAACATTAATAATCAATTTTGTTTCATAATTTTAAAATCATATTTTATCACTTGCTTTTATCAAACACCTTAGGATTCATTGGTTTATTGACAATGGAATAAGTGAAATTATAACGGAACTATCATTATTATCATTATGATAAACAATGATGATTTCATTATAAATAAAAATGTTGAATTGTCAAAAAAATTTGTCATAAATATAATATCATTATTTTAGAATTGAGATAATGTATAATTATTAATTATGTTTGAAATTAGTTTCATAGTGTTATTTTAGATTATAGGGATTTTCTTTTTATAAATACCATATGGAGATGTATAAATGAAAAAAAAATATTATTCTAAAAAAAATTAGTTTGAATTCAAAATTTCATAATTTTAAAAATCTATCTATTTGTTATATTACATATAATAAAATAGAGATAGAGATAAACTCTCATTTACATATCAATATATGACAATTTTCATTTAAATTATTTTTATATAATTTTTAATTATTCTCATATCTAACAATTTATTTACATTTAATTTGAATGGAGATGAAATTTAGAAGTAAAGATGAAATTTAATAAATGAATAATTCAATGATGAGACAAAAATTTAAAACATTTGATTCTTATCAATGTTTTGGTAATTAATGATTAAAAAATAATTATTAGAAAAGATCTTCAATAATAAAATAATAAAAATGAAAAAAAATTTACACAATTAGAATTTATAATAGATTATTAAAAATTAAGAATAAAAAATTATCAAAATATGGTTGATATTTTTTATTTGTGAAATATTTTATATATACATATAATAACATGTAAAAGTGAAGGTGTAAGGTGAATTTTTAAATTAATAAGAAAAACATATATTTAAACATATATTAACAGAAAGGACTTTAATACGATTTATTAAAGAAATAATAATCTAACTTTTATTGGTTGAGAAAAAATATAACTAAATATCAATTGCACTAGATATTTTTGATAGAAAAAGGAAAAAGATATTGATATATAATTAATTTTTATCTTAAAAATTATTTATGATAAATATTTATCATTTATTAAACTAGTCATAACAATTATTAACAACTAGTATTTACCATTTGTGAAACTAATATTTTAGTAAATGATTGATTAACAACTATATACTATTTTTATCATATTTATTTAATTAAAAAAGTTATAAATAACTAATAAAAATAAAATTATATGTATAAAAAGAAAATACACATAATGAAAAAAAGTTAAAAAATATTTATTTATTTAAATTAAATGATAAAAATTTAAAAATAACTTAAATTATATTAATTTAAAAATTATTTATCGTGAAGATCTTATATATAAATAAAAAAATATAAGAAATTTTTAATTATTTTATATAATTTTTATATTATAATTCATGTATCGTAGAAACTAGTAATTAGTTATTACAATATTACTCAATGAAAAACTTACCACAAATATTTGAGTTAATGATATTGATGTTATTTTTAAAATTATGAAATTACAAGTTTAAAATATAATCAAAAGTGAATCAACAAGAAAATTAATAAAGATTTTTGTTACAGATACTTGTTTATGAATTTAAGAAATTGAATTAAATGAAAAATCCAAATGCTAACAATTACTTCCCGAATTTCTTGGATAGAAAAAGAAATTTACGTTTTAAATGGATCTTCGAAGTCCTAACTAATTTATCCTAAACTTGCCTTGTTGATGCCTTCTCATCCAAACCAAAGTTTGTTATTTCTACTTTTGAAAATTCCATATATCTCAATTAATTATATTTTTATTTATCCGATAGCACAATTTCTTTTTGACTATTTTTTAGGATTTTTTTTTAAAAAAATTAGCACTAAAGTACTCTTTAGAATTGGTCATGTAAAGTAATTTGAATTTAAAATTTCATAATTTTAAAAATCTACTTATCTATTATATATAATAAAATTGAGACAAATGTAAACTCTCATGAACTAATATATGATATTTTATCTTTAAGTAATTTTTTTTATATAACTTTCAACTATCTGTATAAAATTTTAAGAATATTTATTTGCATTTAATTTGAATAGAGATGAAATTTAATTAGAAGCACAACTGTGAAATGTAATGAAATCAAAATTTGAAAAGTTTGATTATTTTAAAATTTCAGTAATCAGTACTTAAGAAATAATTATTAAAAAGAACTAATAATAAAAATAATAAATTAGTATCTTAATCTTATAATAAGGTGAAATTATTTAATAGTAAATGTCAAAGATTTAAATCTTATCAATGCAATATCTTTTTTTTAATTTTAAGAAATAAAATAATAAGAAAAAAACAAAATAAAATTCACATTAAATCTATATTCCTAATGGATAATTGAAACTTAAGAATTAAGAAAAAGAAAATGAAAAAAATATCAAAATGTGGTTAATAAGTTTTTATTTGTGGAATATTCTTTATGAAATGAAATTCAAAACCATTGCTGACGTGTGAGTGATAAAGGGAGTATTTGATATATATGATACATGTAGTAAGTAAAGGTTTTTCACTAAACAGCTAAGGAATAGATTTTTGATAAATTATATAAAATAGCAGTTGACAGTGGATACAATAGCAATCAGCTACAGTTTTTATCAGTTTCTATTTAATACTTTTTATGAACTTATGTTGTTTTAACCAATAAAAAGTCAAAATTATTCTTAACTTATTATTATTCTTCAAAGTTTTATTATTCAACTAACAACTATGAATTATAATATTTTAATTATTTTATATAAAAACTAATTTATTTTAAATTATTATACATAAGTTTTATTTTATATATATATTCTAATTACTGAAAATATATTAACATATATTGATTAAAATTAACAAGAAATAATTATTAAGATTTCATAAATACAAATAAATAATTATAGTATTCTGAGTTTTAAAATTATACTTTGCAAGCATATGTGAAAATATATTATTTTATTATATTTTAATTTTAATTTATATAATTCAATATAAAAAATATTAATAATATGTTTTTATTAGCCATTTTATAAATTAACAGCAACAGTTATTAAATATTTTAATATCAAACTGCTATCAGCTGCCAATTATCAATTAATAGTTAACCGCAACCAAGTATTAACTATATCAATTAGCTATCCCAAATATGCTCAAAGAAAATATAACTTTATTTGTTTATATATACAATATATAAAGGTAGAGATATAAAAATCGAGATGAAAGCTGATTTTTCAAATTAATAAAAAAAATATGATCAAGATATATATTTACTAAAACACTTGAATTGATTAAAAAATAATAAATTAATTATATTAGTTAAGAAAAAGTATGACTAAATATCCATAACACCAAATAAGACTATACAAAAAAGTTATTCATATATATAATTAATTTTTATCTTAAAAATTAATAATGATAATTATTTATCATTTATTAAACTAATTATGAAAATTATCTACAATGGGTATTTACCATTTGTTAAATTAATATTTTCATAAATAAATAAATAACTATCATCTGTTTGCTATTATGTTTTTGAATCAAGAGGAGGGCCAAGAAGCTCAGAACTACTCCACCATAGATCGCGGCCAAGAAACCCCTAACCTGTCATCAATCAATAGACCATAAACCTCCTTTAGAGGATCATTCCAAAGCTGCAACCCCTGCTGGATTCGAAAACCCAAATTAGCCAACAAGTCCACATCTTTATTTCCTTCATGATAAGCATGAGAGACCTTTAACCTTCCAATCCCAAGATAGCATCTTCACACATTTATTCAACAATAAGCATATCCTTAACACTTTGGAATCAACTTCGAGAATTACCTTCCTATACCCCAATTGCCAAACATGATCCAAACTTGTATACACTGCCCAAAGTTCAACCATAACCGAAGAGCAATATCCTATATTGATAGAGAAACTCGTCCTCCATTTTCCATTCTGATCACCATCACAAGCAAGCCTCGAAGTTCCGTGAGATGCACCATAGGTGTTTAGCTCATACCACCCTTTAGGTGGACAGTCCCATCCAATGAGTAAGGTTCGACGTTGTGGAACTGTTGGGAGCAACCCATCTTGTTTCTTCCATGCCACAATGCTACTGTCTTGCCCAGTCAATACATTGATCCAAGGGCACCAAGCTTCTTTTAAAAATCATATTATTACGCCATTTCCACAAATACCACAAATTATAGACAAAATAGATGGACCGGTTTTTATCATATTCAAGTTTGCAAATTAACCAAAATCCAGTCATATAGTTATATCATATTATTTATTTAAAAAATTATAAATAATTAGCCAAAAAACATGTACAAAAGGAAAAAAAATACATGGTAAAAGAAAAATATCTAACAATTAAAAAATTAATTATTTATTTAAACTAAAAGGTAAAAATTTAAAATAACTTAATTATATTAATTTAAAATTATTTATTTTGAGATTCTTATATATGAAATAAAAAATAAAATAAGAATTTTTAAATTATTTTATACAATTCTTTTGCTCTTAAAATATTATTAAATCCAACACTTATTATAAGCATTTGATTAAATGATATTAATATTATTTTTAAAACTATGAAATTACAAATTTAAAACTTAATGAAAACCGAATTAACAAAATTTTTTGTCGACTAGATTATGGATTTAAAAAATTGAATTGAATAAAAAATTCAAATCCTAACAATTACTTGCCGAATTTCTTGTACAGAAAAAAGAAATCTAAATAAAACATTTCTAGCTTTTTTTTTTAATCCACGTTTTAAATGGATCTTCCAAGTCCTATCTATTTCATCCTAAACGTGGATTGATCCCCTAAACACCTCTACTTACAAGGCCTTAATCTCATCCAAATCAAAGTTCGTTACTTCCACTTGTCTCAATTTCTTTGATTTTAGCAACTAAAGCCCTCTTTAGAATAAATCACATAAAATATATTTTTTTAAAAAAATTTATTAAAATGACATTTATATTCAAATAAATGAATGAATAAATAAATAAAATTAACAGCAAAACAAATGCTTCAAAATTAAGCATTAGATCAGTACAATTAGTAGATAAAATCATAATTTACAAGAGATAATTATCAGTATCAATACATAATCACACTCACTTCTCTCCTCCACCTCCTTGTTTTTCTTCGACTCGGGATGACTCGGTCACCAAAACTCAATGACACTTGCCATCTCCAAATATTAGACGGGGAAAAAAAAAAAAAAACCTAGAGCTTCTCGAAGCTAAGCAAAAATATGAACTAATATATATATATATATATATAAAAGGCTGGAAAAAGACAAGAATATCTAGTTAGTCCCAGACTAGCTAACCATGAAGGAGCGGCCTTGATTCACCCAAGAGGTCGAGATTATGCCTGATGCCGACGTGGCAGCATCTGTGAATCTCCTCGAGATTCGAGAACCGAGCCGAGTCGGATCGGGAGACGACGCGGAGGATTTCCTCAAAGACGGACTCGGTACATGGGATGGTGAGGGGTCCGACGTTTTTGAAACCGTACTCTTCCTCGGCTTGTATGAGGAGCTTCTTGAAGATGGGGTGGTTCAGGTACGTCGCCCGCACGATGAACCTTTTGCAACTGTCGCCTACGCAGACCGCCACGTGTCCCGAGGGAACGTCAGATGGTGGGCGTGAGGCGGAGGCCGTCACTCTTGCCTTCCTCCGCCACCGCTTTAGCATTTGCTGGATTCTCACAATGTGACGGATTCTGTTGGACTTCGACATCTTTCCGGGAAAGTAAAGGAAAAGGAGAAAAAATTTTGGATTTGAGATGGAAGTGAGTGGAGTATAGTTGGTGAGATCAGAATTCCGGAAAGTCTTTATAATGTTATCGAGGTACAGGAAAGCCCTTGGATTCGGAGATAATTACGAGATTGCACATGTTGTTTCAGTCTGTGGTCAAGCCATGTGATGACAGACCGCTGACGTGGAATTTGTTTACTTTTTTTTTTTAAAACAACCTTTCTTAAAAAAAAAAAAAATGAATTTCAAATATAAATGACAATGTGAAGTAAAATGCAAAAAAATTAGCAAATCAAATGGTCTAATAAACAATCAAAATGTACTTTGACAATTTGATCCCAAAATATTTTTTTGCTTAGGAATAATAATAGGGTGAAAATTTTTAAGTTTCATGTGGAGATTTTTTTTTCTTCCCATAGGACGAGGGTGGATAATATACTCTCCCCTTTACAGGGGTCTAATAAAAATATATTTCTTACATATATAATTATATTTTTATATATAGAAGTTATTTATAATATATATTATTTTTTTATAATTTAATATAGTTAAATTTTTAAAAAATGATTTAAATAAAAAATTTTAAAAAAACTTATGTGGCGAATCTACAGAGAGGTGGGATGGAAAAAAAAATTCTTTCATATAGAGAAGGATGAGTCAGGAGCTAAGACTTGACCTCCCCCCCACTTTACCCTGTTACCAGTCCTAGGCGTGGTTTGACTGACACTTGAATTTGTAATTTCATAATTTTAAAGATGATTCTAATAACTAATGTTTTCATAATTGAACTAAATCAATAAATTAAATTGATAAAATAAAAAATTAATTAATAATTTAATTTGTTCAATCTAAAATACTGGGTACATTTTCTTCGTCGTGTAAAACACTTTATCTAAACGATGAAATCTCAATGCCGCAACTATCATCATATGAAAACCTCACCATCCATTAAATCCCATCATATGAAACCCCCATCATATGAACCCCTCGACGCTGCAATTGACTCTCTTCTCTTTTTGTGCCTTTGCGTCTTCCATCTTTTTCTCAATATTTATATTCATTTTATTATCATTACTATTTGGAGTCAAGAATATGAATGATTCTTTACTGTCGTTGTTGATTTTTTGTAGATCCAAGAAATCTAGTAATCGCTCCTTTGCTCCTATGAGATCAAGAATACGACTGCAATGACTTTTCGACGTTTAAAAGCAATAAAGTTTCCACATAATTCTTCCTAATTCATTCACTTCCAACGACAAAGATGAAGAAGTTGCAGAATTTTCATTTGCATATTGAATTTGTGTTTAGACATATTATATTATATCTTTTTTCTAATTTTTAGAATAGTATTTAAAATTTTTTCAACAAAATTAATAAATATTTATTAAATCAGGCTAGTCAAATCGATTGAACTGAAAACCAATCAATCAATCGATTTGAGTTTCAGTCCAATTTTAAAAACATTTCTAATAACTATATTAGAAAAAAAAAAAGACAACTCTAATTTTATTAAAGGCCTGATGATTAAAAAAACCTAATTCTTTTCGAGTTTCTACACTATTATATGATATTTTCAAAATGACACATAATAACTAAAATTAAGTGAACTTTTTTTAATAGCTTCCTTTAGTTTAAATTGAGCCCTTAAATGACCCTCAATTGATTTTATAAATGTCACATCACTTAAAAAAAGTGTTTTTTGAGATTTAGTTTAATGTTTCATTTATTTTGTGTTTGGTGTACCAATTGTGTAAGAAAAATGAAAAGAAATTAAACATGAAAAAACAAAAGAAATTTAATTTTTCTTCTCTTGTTTGGTTCTCTTATTATAGAGTGGAAAAAATCAAATTCATTAAATATAAATTTACTTTTTTAACTCTTTGAAAAACATAATATATGAATATAAATTAGGATATTTTAGTAATTTAATATATTTCACTATTTGTAACTCTTTGTTTCTCTTCAAAATGGAGAGAAATTTTTATTAATTGAATTTCTCTCTCATTATCTTCATTTCATTTCTTTTCTTTCTCTTATTTGCAAACCAAATAAGGGAAAAATTTTAATTTCTTTTTCTTTCTTTTCTTTTCCCCTCACTTCTCTATAACCAAACAAAAGGGTAAGAATTTAATTTTAATCAAATGATATTGCTGAAAATGATTCACTAAATCTTTAGTGGTATTTTTCATTTTGCAACTAATGGGTGATAAAACTTGAAAAAAAAATTGAGTTTCTTTCATCGTTAGGCCATTTTATTAAATTAAAGACTTATCAATATTTGATCCCAAATCATATTTTTCAAATATAATATATTTACTTTTAATTTATAAGGTTTCAATGAATATTTCAAATTTTAAAATGATAAACATATGATGATAAATACAATTACAACTACTTCAATAACCTCCCAAACAAGTTTTAGTTCTCTCCTTAGAAGTTTTAGTGTTCAAAAGAGTTATTTTTTTCTTTTTTTGAAATCATATCCTCCTTTCCATTATTCCCTTATATTACTTATCATTTTCCTTTATTTATTTCTATCTTTCATTTTGTTTTATGGAATTTTTATTTTCATCTTTGTGAATTGTATGGTAATATCTTTTTAGGTACAAGTTACTTTCTTTTATTCTACTTTTGTTTCATATATGATCTTGTTTCTATGGAAGTCTTTTTTTTTTTTTAGAAATAATGGCTCATTCATAAGATATTCATCTTAGTTAGACATAGGAGATATTAGAAGGGGTTGTGTGCCTGATGATATAGTGGAACATATGGTTAACTATGGTGGTCTATGCTTGGCAAGGAAGTTTAAATTAGGCTGACCTTATAAAAAGAAAGTTTATTATGCCAAGGTTTTAGGAATAAAAGAAAGATATTGAGGCTACAATATGGATTGATAATCTATTCTTGTTCAGGTTTTGATTGAGAAAAAGATCTAAGTGATGTTCTTTAAAGTGTTATATGGCACTTTGATAAACATTTTTTCTACTATAAGAGGCATCGAGTAATGAAGCACCATCAATGTTGGACTTGCATATAGTTGCTTGATGGATGACAATGTATGATGTTCCTTTAAATCTAATGAATCATATCTAGTCGGCTTGTTGGGTAAAAGCCAAGTGGTTTTATCTTTATTGACTTTGATGACGAGTAATATTGGGGCAAGTTTCTTAGAGTTAAGGTTGATATTGATGTCTATATATCTTTTTTAAATAGTCTCAACATCATATATAATTACTAGGCTAAGTTAAAACATGAAGGACTCTTTGATGTATATTATAAATGTAAAAGATGTGGCCATATCTATCGATATTGTTGTGAATAGCATGATGTTGACTCTGAATCTGATTTGAGTTTTAACTATAGGAATTGGTTAAAAGTTTCAACACTTGTAAAAAGTCGAGCTCGTCATGTTGTTTTAAGAGGTAATCCATTAAGGGCAATAAAAAGAGTTATTTTCGAACCAAAAGAACCATCATCTAAAACCCACAACTAACCTAACATGTCCTATGCAATTTGACCTATATTGCTTTTCCACTCAAAGTTTGAATCATCTTACCCTATATCTTTAGAAGCTATTACTTTGGACTTTCAAAATATTCTTAAAAGCTTAAAAAACTCTCTCCGAACATCTATCGATAATACCAAATCCAATCATTTCACGGTTAACACCCCTTGTATCCTTATCCAAATTATTATAAACTCTCACTTACCTACACAATAATCTATTTTACGAAATATAATACTCAATCAACCCATATTCCCTACTTCTCGTAATATTAATTTTAGCGCCACGTTGTTGCCTCATTTGACTTATTTGACCCACACATTTCCTATCCTAACTTTTCATTAGAATTACCTAATAAATCCCTCTTTAGTAAATCATTTTCCAAATACATCCTTCTTTAATCTATCCTGTGATCCTTATACTTAAGCAAACTCAATTGCAAAATTTGAACTCGAATTCTATAACCTAAGCCTCTACTAAAAACACTAGCCTTAACACCATTTTTCCTTCTTCCCTACCATCATCAACTTTATCTTCCTCTCACTAAATTAACGTTGATTATCATCTTATAACCTAGAAATGAAAAGGTAGGTAATCCTATCTACTTCTCTTTTCCCCCTTTTACTTTTCACTTCTTAACTCGTAAAAGACTATGTGATATGATAAAGCTACCCTAAAATTCTTGGAATTGTATTTTTATTTTAGAAATAAAAAAAGAGACTGTTTCTTCTTCCACTACTTTAATCACAATGACTATAATGCAATTTCACCCTTCATCATAAGTTATTTAAACTTAAACTATTATAAGCTTAGAAACCCATATACAGTCAGTATGTTGAGGAATCTTGTTGCCTCTCAAGCTCTATTTATGGTGTTTTCATAAGAAATGAAGTCTCATTCATAAGATATGAATAAAATTCATCAGTCTTTCAATTTTTGTTTTTGTTTTATAGCTAATTATAAAGGTTTAAAGATTTTTTTAATATATTTTAGGCCAGTGAATCCTATCTTAATCATTCATTACTTGCATCCTTTTCATGGTATACTTAAAATAGATCTTATGAGTGATTTGTGATTAGGACAGTCGAAGTCACAGATCAAAGTATAAGACACTTATGATCAGACATTGTGATGGTCTCAAGTCATAGGGATCACTTACATAAATCTTATAAGAGATTTCCACAGACACATATATAATGCTCTATATAGAATTCTTAAACCATTTATTTAGTAAACTTGTTTAGTCCCAAGTATTTTCATATACTTTTACTTATGAGATCAGTAGCTTACTTAACCCTTATGTAAGAAACATATTGATCTTACAGTTCTATCAAAATATCTAGCCTTGATAGAATATCAATTAAGAATGGTTTAAGAATAATACTTTCATAGAGTAAGTATTACATAATTATAACACCTTATAAATATCTCTCCAAAGTGCATGAATTCCATGGACTTCATAGTTAAGCTTTACCATGTTAATGCCATGTAACTCAATTTCGTATAGTTATTAAAAAGCTAAAAGATAAAGAACTTATGGATATTAACTCATATAATATGATTAATGCTTAATACATCTTTAATCCAGTACTAAGCTTTAGGACATATGTCAACACCTATGATTTCTTTTCTTTCACTTTTTATTCTCTCAAATATAATTTTTAAAAAAATTTCAAAATTTTGGATAAGTATGCTTATTAGTTTTTATGGTTGTAATTAAATAATACTATGACTAGTTTATTTTTCTTAGTATATGCCAAAATATATTTTTGATAAATTATAAGTAGAATAAACAACCAAATACTAAAGAATCTAAAGGAAAAATATTCATTACCCAACTTAAATTGATTAAACCTTGACTATGCAATATGAAAGCTTTATCCCAAGCTAGTTAAATTCTAAATCCATAAGAAGCTTTTCTTTTGAAAGGCATATTGGAAACCAAAATTATCCTAACACAATCTCTAATGGTGATCCATATGAATTTAGTGAGGAGAATCTCTTAAACGCTTAAAGAGATAGAGGATGATAAAGGGAAAAAAGGCTAAAACTTGCAAAAGGGATAAGATAACAAAAACTTAACTTAGGCCAAATGTCCAAGACTAGAAACCTTAATCGATCTTCTCTTTTAGAAAACATTTTTAGCTACTTCTCATACTTCCATGGCCAACCATCATGTGCCTTATATAGGAATAAAGCCCTTAAACCTAATCACGTTAGGTTTTGAGCCTACTTAAGCCTTTAAGGCCTAAATATAACTTAAACCGTTATGAGGCTTTTTAGAACTTACAATTAGGTCCTAAACCACTAGAGGAAGCTTTCAATTAAGTAATAATTACTTAATCTCATTCCAATTTCTTATTAAATCCTTACATATATGATTTATTAAACTTTCTAATATGTTGACATTAAAATATGAGTTTCAATTCTAAATCAAACAAGTTTAGATTAGGATGAACTAAATTTAATATAATTCATCATTAATTATCTAATTAATTAACTTAGAGATCATTATTAGCACTCTAGTTGCACTTCATTACCGCTTAATTATTAAAAATTATCAAAGTGACTTGATCTAAACCTTTCCAAAAAGTTTATTTATGTTCCCTTGATTGTATGATATCCAATCAAACCTAAAGGATGGATAAGTTTCTTCCTTAAATAGTTTGATATTTATTTCTTATTATTATGCATTGGCACCTAATAGTGCAATGGAATACCATTTTCCATTCATCCATCCTATATTATGCAAGGATTTAAGTGTCAATATTAATCAAAAACAAGTAAGATGTCCTTAATTATCTTACGCCAATGAATCCTATCTTGTTTTCCCTTTGCCTCTATCAAGTTCATGTTATACCTAAAATATTTCTTATGAGTAATTTGTGGTTAGAACAATTAAAGTCATAAATTAAACATATGACAAAATGTTATGGTAACCTCAAGTCATAAGAATCACTCATGCAACTCCTACAAATAATTTTCATAAATACGTAGATAATGCTTCAAATAGATTTTCAAGCAAGTCATTTAGTAAATTTGTTCTCTAATAAGCATCTATATGTTATGCTCCAAGTACCTCGTATACTTTTACTAATGAGATCAATAGCTTTGTTGATCCTTAAGGAAAGAATGTAACATGTATTAGTCTCACGACTTTATCAAAGTCAAGTCTTGATAGAATATTGACTAAAAATAATTTAGGAATAATAATTTGATGAAATAACTATTTCGTGCTATCTCTCTAAAATATATGAATTACGTGGATTTCTTCTTTAAGTCTTAGCACGATATGTTAACTTAACTAGTACAAATGAAATATCTAAAGATAAAGAACCTTTATGTTTAATTTTATATCATAAATAAAGTCTAGTGTATATTTAACTAATACCTTGGGCTTTAAACTTTAAAGCATAGTAAAAGTATAAATTAATTATACTAATTTTCAAAGAAAATTATAATAATAATAATAATAATGATGATGATGATGATGATATCATCATCATCATCATCACAACTTTCTTAATTTTTCCTAAATGGAAGACATTCTATTTTTTAGATTTATTTTCTTTAAGTTGTAGTTAATATCTATTTTTTATTTTCATCTGTATTCATTCCAGTTTTACTTTTTCTATTGAGTTTGTCTAAATATAAATAGGCTAATTATTTTATCTAACTCGCATTATCCCAAAATGCAATAAGTACCAAAGCAAAGTGTTTGATTTTATAGGTTGAAGACTCATTCGCCAAATACTCAAAATAAAGAATAAAAAAGTTAGTGAAGAATGTTAATGAGAAGAAGGGATATGAGCTTCAAAGTGATATTTAAATCAAGCCAAAGTCAAATTGATACGAGGCAAATCATCTAGTAGTGTTATTTTTCATAATTAATATCAATTTATAATATATCTCTTCCCTGCTACACTTTTAATTTGGTATATATACATATATGTAGAAAGTTATCTTTCTATGCCTTTTTGGTATATTATTCTTTACATATGTAGCAAGTTTGTTTATATGTTTGTTTGAAATTTATTTTCAAACTATTTTCTAAATAATTACATGTTAGCTTTCCAAAATAATTTATTTTTAAAATGTTAGCGTTTTTATTATTCAAAATAAGTATATTTTTATTGTGTGGCTCTAAAATTATGCTTAATTTGTTTTAAATTGGTATATAAGAGCTAAGTCTTTTATTTAGAGGGAGATATCTTATTTATTTTCTTAAAGGAGACTTAAAATTATTTTTATTGAGGAGAAGATATTTTTGAGATAATAGTTTTCAACAAGAGACCTTATGCCTTTTTATCCTTTAGTGTCTATAGCATTTTTAAGAATAAATTTAGAGTTTTAAAAAAAAAAGGATATTTTTTTTTAAAATCATTAAAAAGTTTTTTTAATATCTTTTATAATGATTCTAAAAAAAAGGAGAGAATTTTAATGATGCTCGCATTATGCTTTTATTATTGTTAAGTATTTTGATTTTTTCATCATTTAAAGGAGAGAAGACTGACCGTGTGACCTCAAAGTTAATAAGATACTGTCTTAATTATATACATGAATAATATTTTAAACAATACCACAACCTTAAGAAGTTTTAACCTTACTATTTATTAGGACTTATTTTGTTTGAATATTTGAAAATAAGAGCTTTAAGTATTTTAAAAGTCATGCCCTAAAAATGTCCATGAAAAGTTAAAAAGAGCTATTAATTTGGTTAGGTATGTTGAAGTGGCATAGCTCTATGGGCATAAGAAAAATGAATAATACAAAATAGACATAAAGGCAAAGAAGAAAAGAGAATATAAAAAATGAGTGGTTTAATGTCAAAATTGGAGTTTAAGGAAGGAAAAAAGTAAATTATCTATTTAAATAAAACAACATGTTAGGCAAGAAAGAATGACCTATTTAGTAAATGAAGTGCCAAATTTAATGTGATAGAACAACCTCATTTAAGTTTTTGAACTGTCTTATTCAATATGAAGAAAATTAAAGAAAAACATACAAAAGGATCAAACGGTATGAAGATTAAGTAAACGACCTCAGTAAATAGTCCTTTCAACATTGAACGAGCACCTAAAGTAAATAGTTTGTGCAATAGAAGAAACTTGAATTACAAGTACATGAAATGTCCAATTTAATAAGGTGAACAACTAGTGCAAGCATGTAACAACTAGTTTTTTTAAAAAAAAAATATGTTTTGCAGTTTTTTGAAGGCACTAACAGTCAATTTTAGCTCTTACATATAAAAATGGCTCTCATATGACTTTAAAAATATCATAAGGATAGAAAATTCATTTGCAAACCTTTTGTAAATCTTTAAAAGGTTTGCCTTTGTATTTGGATAGTATGAGACTTAAATCTATATTTTTATATTCTAAGAGTTAGAATTTTCTTATGCCACTAATTGTATTTTATTGCCCATTAAGGGGCTTGGGACGTATTTGGATAACTTCTTGTAAGGAATTTTATATTGATATTTATCCTGCAAAATTACTAAGTTAGATTTTGCTTCGTTAAACCTATAAAAAGAGAATGAGGTGTGTTATCTCCAAACCTATAAAAGAGAAGTTCTCTTGAGCCATAAAAAAAAAATAATAATAAAAAGCCTAAGTAAAACTTAGAAAAATGACATAGGTATGGCCATTGTAACGTATGTATCGCTTAGGACATAAAGAATACGATAACTTAACATCATCCTCACCATCTTCTGACTTATTATCGGTAGTCTGCTCAAGATTTCAAACTCAACAGGGTTGAACCTCTATAAAATTCTTATGTTTTCTTTTATTTCTTTTATATAAAATTCTTATGCTTTATCTTATTTCTTTTACTCTATTATTTATGTAAGAGAAAGTGAACTAAGTGTGCTAAATTTACCGTAAATAAAAGAAAAGAAACTTGAAAGCATCTAATTTATTATCTCTTCCCTTGGTTTGCCTTATTGTCACTCGAATCAAAAGGCATAATTTAAAATTATGACAATATTTTCACTATAAATTTATTTAATAACTCCATATTTTTATTAATTGTAAAATTCATATTTGATGTTATAATATAATGAGAACTAAAATTCATATAATATATTAAATTAAATTTAAGACAATATGATTAAGAATAACAAATTCTTGTTTGGTATGAATTCACTCGTTTTCAAAAAATAAATGATTGAGAAATTATATTTTTTTTGGAAAGTTAGACTTTAAAATATTTAGTTCATATATTTTCTTTTTAAGTTATACTAATATTATATTTGGTTTGTTCACTAACTTTCAAAAAAATATATCATATAATATAATTTTATCTCTAATGTATTAACATAAATAGTTTCTATAGCATTAAATAAATTTATTTAAGAAAAGCATTATAAAAATATTTTAAAAATATCTCTTAACTTCTCTAAAAAATTGCACTTACTAACTTTCTTCTTAATAAATTACTTTCTTCCTTCTCAATGAATTACTTTCTCTATGTTAAAGAAGTAGAATAATTAAAAAGTACATTTTTTTTTGAATTTGTACTTATTTATAATCAAATAAAGAATATTTATATTTTTTAGTAAATTAGACTTTTCCTAATTAAATTTATGCTAAAGAAAAAAGGCCAAAATATATTTAAACTAAATTTCATATCATAAATCACATAATTATAAAAGAAAATAGACAAAATATTATTATTTGAAAAATAAAAACTCTAAATAATGAAATATAAAACAAATAAATAAATAAAATAAGGTAAAACTATCAATGTTAGTTTAAAATTTTTAAAAAAAAACTAATCAAAATAATGAATTTTCTAAATGTTATTGTGATACTCAAAATCACAAATAAAAAACTGTATCTAGAGAGAGACATAGAAACAGAGAGAGAGAGTGAGTGAGTTTTAATTCATTTGAAATTTTCTTTGCTCTACATGTAGCAATTTTTAACTTACATAAAATTTAAAAGAAATCTAAACATGTTGGGTTAAATTTAACTCTATCCTAACTTAACTTATTGACTCATTGAAATATGATCCATAAAAATAGTATCCAAAATGAATCAAATTTGACATAATTTAAATAATTAAAATATTTTTAAAAAGCAAATACATAATAATTTTTATTTAAAAATCAGAATAATGAGTGTTCTTATCTGAACTAAGAAAAACTATATATGCTTTGGCTTGATGATTAAGAAAATCTATATATACTTTGACTTGATGACTCAATTTAAATTGTATTGTGAAGTGATTTGATTTAAATTCATTAAAAGAAAATAAAATTCAAAATAATCCAAACTCAAATTCAATTCAAATGAACTAAATTCAAATTTGTCCAACTTGATCTGATTACTATCTTTTATTTTACCACATATTAACTCTATTCAAAAGTATTGTACATTGTTCAAAAGATGTATCTAAATATAAATATTTGTATTAATTCCTAATTCACATATTGAAAATTATAATATAAAAATTTTATAAAATAAATATATCAAAATAAAATAAATAAAATTTTAAATGAATATGATTGAAATTATTTTTATTATTTAACTTAGATAAATAATTAAAATTTTAATTTTTGTAGTCATTTTTATTTCTTTTTTAATATTTTATTTACTTTTTTTTTTTTTTTATAGAAAGCTCAATGCAAGGAATTAGCATTACAATTACATAATAGAGGGTAATCTAAACTACCCATTTTTATAAGAATGAAAAGACCAATTAAACTATACTCTATTAACTTTTAATTTTTTAATTAAATAATAAAGTATAACAATACTATATAACGCCTAATCATTTATTTTATCAAATTATTAAATTGACAAATAACTTAACAAATGAAAAATATTTATCGTAAATAATTTCTACAATTATAATTAATTACTCATATAAAGTATTATTGTAAAATCTTATAACATACGTTAAAAGATGGTGTTCTGGTAAAATTCATTACTATGGCAATTTAAAGATAGTGTTTTATTAGTATTAAATTTAAAATAATTAAGTTGTTAAACAAACCAAAACCACCCTTTGACAAGCGTAATCAAGGCAATATATATATATATATATATATATATATATATATATATATATATATATATATATATATATATATATATATATA
>CATIWR010227972.1:0-10125 GCA_949677035.1 Omphalea diandra | reverse complement strand
GGTGTTTCATTTCCATTGGTTGGAAGGTCACTTTTCCTCTTTTAGTCCCTCTTCTTCACTCCTTGAGCACTTTCATCCATCTCCTAATTCCTAGATGCTCCTTATACTTTTAATTAAGCTGTAAAACACCATTTTTTTATTATGCTATAATAAGCACACAACATGAAATAATTTGTCATATAACTATGCAAACACTGCATATATGTTCAAGTATCCCAAATGCAACGGTGTCATATCTTGTGCATATGTTCATGTGAGATTTCATATCATTTGATACAATGCATATGCTTATATTTGATTTCATATCATTTATGTAATGAATATATTCATGTAATAATGCCAATGAATAGGGATAGGAATGTTACAGTATGTATCAAATGTTAGGATCTCAACACTTTGAGGAAGCCCTAGAGAGAGAACCAAACCTACCATAAAGGTTGATTACATGAAAAGGTGAGTAAAAACGATAATTAGATTCTAATGTTTATATATGTGATAATTTTAAGATGTGATTATGTCTTATTACATGTATATGTGATTGATTTGTTACCTTTTACATATGAATACAAGTCAAGCAAGAATTATATGGCCTTAATGATTACTTGGTATACCATTGTTATGAACACTTGCATATGGAACTAAAAGAATGCTATGACCGGCTTGTCAAACACTTGCAAATCATGTGGAAGATGGATTAATGTCCCATTGGCATATGTTATGGATCAAATGGTTAACTCATTATATGTTGGCCAATAAAATCAAATGTCACTTAAATGACATGAATTACCGGGTGCAATGTTTGCCTTGCAAAGCCATGATGTAAAAATAAATCTATTGTACATGCACTTGCATTGTCAATGGTTATATTTGTAATGTATCCTGATGATATTCTTATGTTAGTTGTGCAATAAGAATCTGATTATTATTTTTATTCATCGAGTCGCGACTTACCAAATCATAAAAAATTTTTCAAATACTGAAGCATAAGATTTGACATTTTGATGCTAAGACTTTTGCATTGAGACACATGGACCATAAGTCCTCGGTTGAATTCCAACTCTCTCTCTCTCTCTTTCCTTGTGTCATGTGCATACATCTAGATAAGAACCATTTTATAGTCACTAGCCTTTAAATTAGTTAACATATATGTACATTAAATACATGTTTGATTACGTATGTATAATGAATAAAACCTTTATGCATATGTATTTTGGACATGAAAGTTATGAGTTTTGTAAATGAAAATGGTCATTACAGTTTTTGGTATCAAAGCGGGGATAGGTTCCATAGGGACATACATATGAACATGACATGACATTTGCACTATTATGCATTATCATATGAAATAGTCTTATATGTCTATAAGGCATTAGTATAGGGTAGTCATGGTAGTACCCATGGCTCTCTAAGGAGAGAGGAGTCGACCAATTTACATTCCATATAAGCATCATGCCAACTATTAAGAGATCAACCTGCTAACAGAGTTTGATCTCTGACACATTCTCATGCACAACACATATCTCATGGTCAACCACAACATAGAATTGGTGAACCAACAATGCAAGGTCTAGAAATTCAAAGAGAAAGAAGATATGACAAATTACAAAAGCAAGGTGCAATTGACTTTAGTGGTACCACAGATCCATCAGTGGAAGAGACATGGCTAAAAGAACACAAAGAGTTCTGAATTTGATGAAATGCACACCAGAAGAAAAGTTTGATTATGCAGTGTTGCTATTACAAGGGGATATATATGATTAATGGGAAACCATTCCAGGGAGTGATGCCTAGCCTCCAATGCTTACATGGGATGATTTAGAGCATTAACAACACTTAAGGATTGAGTTACAAATTTAGAGAGAAAAATAACTATTTGCTAAATTAAGCAAGTGCAAGTTTTGGATTAACCATGTGATATTTTTAGGACATATAATTTATGAAAATGGCATAGAGGTGGATCCAAACAAAATTGAAGTAATAGAAAAATGGGAAACCCCAAAAAATATTGCAGAAGTCTGAAGTTTCTTAGGACTAGCTAGGTTTTATATTCGATTTGTTGAGGGGTTTTCACTTATAGTAGCTTCTTTGACTAAGTTACTTTAGAAAATTGTACCATTTTAGTGATCTAAAGCTTATCAGGAGAGTTTTTATGAATTAAAAGATAGACTGACATCAACTCCAGTGTTAGCCATTCCTATTGGTAATGAAGGATTTGTAGTATATAGTGATGCCTCTCATCAAGGTTTGGGATGTGTTCTAATGCAACATGGTAAGGTAATTGCATATGCATCTAGACAACTGAAACCTTATAAATTATCTTACCTAGTACATGACTTATAACTTGTTGTCATTGTGTTTGCTTTGAAAATATGGAGACACTACTTATATGGAGACACTACTTGTATGAAGAAACTTTTCAGATATTTACAGATCACAAGAGTTTGAAGTATTTGATGAGCCAAAAAGAATTAAACACGAGATAGATACGATGGTTAGAACTGCTAAAGGATTATGATTGTACCATTATCACCCAGGGAAGGCAAATGTGGTTATTGATGCTTTGAGCAGGAAATCAAGAAGAGGTGTAGCTCATTTATAGGTATTTCCATTGTCCTATTTAGTTCAATTACGAGCTATAAATATGGAACTAAACATACAAAAGAATGGGGTATTGATTGTTACTTTTCAATTGAGACCAATGATGCATGATCAAATTAAAAAAGCATAGGGCAAGGATCCAAAGTTACATAGAATGATTAAAATGGTAAAACATAGGAGACATGGAGATTTTAGTATTTGAAATGATACCTTGATATTGGGTTCTTATATTTGTGTGCCTAACATTGATAACTTACAAAGAGAAATCCTTGAAGAAGCACATAATGCTTCATATGTCATGCATCTAGGAATGACAAAGATGTATAATACCCTGCGATCTCATTTTTTATGGCAGAAGATGAAGAAAGATGTAGCAACCTATGTTTCAACATGTTTGACTTGTCAGCAGATCAAAATGAAACATCAAGCACTAGTTGAAAAATTGAAACCATTAATGATTCCAATATGGAAATAGGAAAGAACAACCATGGACTTTATATATGGGTTACCGAGGACATTGAAGAAGAATGAGGCTATATGAGTGATCATTGATAGACTAAATAAGTCAACTCACTTTTTGCCTATTCGATGGGGTAGTTCACTTAAGCACTTAGCCAAGAAATATGTGGATGAAATTGTCAGATTAGATGGTGTTCTAGTGTCCATTGTATCATATAGATATCCACAATTTACATCTCAATTTTAGGTTAGTTTGCAATAGGATTTGGGTACAAAGTTAAGTTTTAGTACAACTTTTCATCCTCAGACAGATGGGCAATAAGAAAGGACAATTCAGACACTTGAAGACATACTTCGAGCTTGTGTGATAGAGTTCAAAGGTGCATGGGATGGATATATTGCCTTCATTGAATTTGCTTGTAATAATCATTATCACAACAGTATACATATGGGACCATATGAAGCACTATATGGAAGAAAATGTCGAAGTCCTATCTACTGGGATGAAAAAGGGATGCGTGTTTTAGAAGGGCCAGAACTAGTGCAAGACACAATGGACAAGGTAAAGGTAATCAAAGGCAAACTTAAAGCAGTACAGGACAAGCAAAAAAGCTATGCAAACCAACACAAAAGTGAAATGGAATATGAGGTGGGAGACAAAGTGTTCCTTCGAGTTTTACCATGAAAAGGAATCATTCGATTTGGCAATAAGGGGAAACTTAGTCCTCGATACATAGGACCCTATGAGATCCTATAAAGAATCAGTCTAGTGGCTTACAGGCTAGCACTAGTACTTGAGATGGCTTAGATTCATGATGGATTCCATGTGAGTATGCTATGAAAGTATCGGTCTGATCCTACCCATATACTTAGGGATCCAATAATAACAATTGCATATGATGTAAGTTACATTGAAGAACCAGTAGAAATCATTGGTTATAAGACAAAATAGTTATGAAATTGAGAAATCCCTTTAGTTAAGATGTTATCAAGAAACCGCTCATAAGAAGAAGCTACATGGGAAACTGAAGAGAACATGAAATGACAATATCCACATTTGTTTACAGGTATTAAATTTTGAGGACGAAACTCTTTATAAGAAGGGAAGAAATATAACAACCTCATCCACATTCATTAGCATTATTACATGAACATATTCATTGCATAAGTAATATGAAATCCCACATGAACATATGCATTAGATAAAAGATCATTTAGATACGTGAATTAGATAAGCACGACAATGACACATGCACCATTACATTTGGGACACTTGAACATATATGTAATGTTTGTATAGTTGCATGGCAATTATTTTATGTTGTGTTAATGTTATAGCATCATAAATAAATGGTTTTATATAGCTTATTTTAATGTATATGGAGCATCTAGGAATTAGGAGATGGATGAAGGTGTTTAAAGAGTGAATAAGAGGGACTAAAAGAGGAAAGTGAACTTCCAACCAATAGGAATGCAACACCATGATTTTGTCTTGTTATAATAGGTTTACAAGTGGAATTTTTTACCCTTTAGGATCGAAATACAGAGCTAAGATGTGAGTTACAGCAAAAGAAATAGAGAACTAAGGAAGAAAGAAAGGAAAGAAGAAGAAGAAGAAGAAGAAAGAGAGGGAGAAAAGTGAGTTGCCTAATGAGGAAGTCTAAGGTTTTCTGGTTCTAGGATAATAGGTAAGTTAATTTATGTTCTTCTAAAATGAAACTAACCCTTGATGAAATGTTAATCATGCATGGTTAGTAAGAATTATGGAGTATTTGAGGTAGAACTCTTGAATGGAAGTTGAAATTCAAAAGAATAAGAGCTTATTGTGTTGATTTTATTATTAGAGCAGAATTTTGTACCCATGATTTCATAACCGTAGAAGAGGAATTAGAGAAAGTACAAAATATGAAATTTGTAGCTTTATGCCTCATCTAAATTCATATGAAACAGTTTTGCTTGATTCGATGTGTGTGAGGAGTTATGCCTCCTTGATTAGGGCTGGTTCTTAACCAACTGAAATGACCTCAGTCATTCTGTTTTCTTATATTTTGATGGTCTTATGTTCTGATTTTGACAAAGTGTAAAACATTAAATTTATAGGTTTATATCCCCTATAAACACTTGTGAAGAAATTTGGATTGATTTATTGTGTGGCAAATGATATAGCTCATTGATTGTGGCTGACCCTTACCCAGATGAAACCTCACCTATCTTTTAATTTTGTTTTCCATGAATTTGATAACTATAGATTAGGAATTTAGTGATGTGTTAAACTTGAAAGTTGTATTTTTATATATTATATACATGAATGTAAAGTATTATTGCCAAATTTTCTATGGTTGTTGAGATATTACCCATTCACTATGACTGATTATCACCATGTTGAAAATCTGTTCACCCTGAGATTGGTCATTTGTTTTGGTAATTTTATAGATTGAATTAGATAATGAGTAAGACATGAACAATATTCCTTTATGTTTTTTGTAACTTCTGGTAAATTAGTTTTGTAATTTGATTTGTACAATTTGAGATATACCTAAGAATGTAAGACCTACTCAGACTAAGATGACATTGAAACATAGCAAACTTAAAAAATTCACCCCATTTTTTGTTTGTCTTATATTGGCCTAAAATTTGAATATATTATATTATTGTATGTCTAGTTTATTTGAAAAAAAAAAGAATCAAGTCATTTGGATAGTATATCTGGAATTATTTTTGGGAGAGTGTAGCAAGCTCAGGCTGCCATATAAGGAAAAACATGTATAAAACACTAAGTCCACTTGCATGGATAATGCCATAGTTGCATACCAAGAATTCATAATTGTTTTGGCATACTTATAACCATGTATGTATAGGATCTCAACACTTTCAGAAAGCCCTAGAGAGAGAACCAAACCTACCATAAAAGGTTGGTTACATCAAAAGGTGAGTAAAAATGATAAATAGATTCTAATGTGTATATGTGTGATAATTTTTTGATGTGATTATGTCTTATTACATGTATATGTGATTGAATTGTTACCTTTTACATATGAATACAAGTCAAGCAAAAATTATATGGCCTTAATGATCACTTAGTATACCATTGTTATGAACACTTGCATATGGAACTTAAACGACGTTGTGACCGGCTTGTCAAACACTTATAAATCACATGGAAGATGGACTAATATGTCCCATTGGCACATGTTATGGATCAAATGGTTCATTTGTTATATTTTGGCCAATAAAATCAAATATCACTTGAATCACATGAATTCTCAGGAGCAGTGTTTGCCTTGCAAGGTCACAACACAAAAATAAATCTATTGCACTTACACTTGCATAGTAAATGATTATACTTGTAATGTATCCTGATGATATTCTTATATTGGTTATGCCATAAGAATCTGACTATTATTTTTATTCATTGAGTCGCAACTCACAAAATCATAAGTTATTTTTTAGATACTAAAGCATAAGATTTGACATTTTGGTGCTTAGAGATTTACATTGAGACACATGAACCACAGGTCGTCGGCTGAATTCTAACTCTCTCTCTCCTTGTGTCATGTACATACATCTAGATAGGAACCATTTTATAGTTACTAGCCTTGAAATTAGTTAACATATATGTACATTAAATACATGTTTGATTATGTATGTATAATGAATAAAACATTTATGCATATGCATTTTGGACATGAATGCTTTGAGCTTTGTAAATGAAAATGGTCGTTACATATATGGGCTTAAAGGAGGTGTGAAAGGGTTTAAAATGGTTAGAAATAGCTAAAAAGCCATAAATGAAGGAGTTGTATTATGTGGAACGTGGAAGATTATTACCTAGTAGTTATAAGAAAGTCACAACAATGACTTCCTTTTCATGACTGAAAATCGCAATCTTCTTGAGTAACAAAAAAAAAAAAACCTTGTAAAAGTGTAAAGTCAATAGTAAAAAAGTTTTGAAATTTGAAAAGTTGTAATTGTGACTTTGGATAGCAAATGTGAAATGTAAAAGTTTAAAATTTGAAAATGGCTTGAAAGTAGCGCCTGCGACTCTCTTGTCTCGATTGTGAATTAGAAGCCAATATTGAAAACTAACTTTAAATGGAATTTTTTAAAATGGCCCAACACTAGTCTGATCTAATTAGTATTTAAATGATCAATTCAAGCATTTACTCGTAGAAAAGCTCTAATGTAAAGTGAATTGACACATCTAACTCATCAAACATAACAAATACATTATATAAAGGGTTGAACATATGAAACAAGTTATTAACTAGTATCAAATGCATATAGTCATATCTATTTTCACTATAGGGAGCTTTAATCAAGCATCTTATGTTCCCTTTTGATGAAGTTCGTCCTTTATTCATTAAGTGATTTAGTGAAAATATCTACAAGTTGGTGATTGGTATCGATAAACTCAAGCACCACATTACCAATTTGGATTTGATCTCTAAGAAAGTGATGTCTAATGTCAATATGCTTGCTTCTTGAATGTTAGATGGAATTCTTAAAAAAATTTATTACAGTTATGTTATCACATTTGATAGGAATGTGATCAACATCTTTACCATAATCCTGAAGTTCTTATTTCATCCAAATAACTTAGGTCCAATAATGGCCTACCATCGTATATTTCACTTTGATAGTTGATAACTCAACCAAAACTTGCTTCTTACTAAACCAAGAAACTAAACACTCATCAATAAATAAGCAAGTTTTGAAAATGCTCTTCCTATCCAACAAACTACTAGCATAATCTGCATCCGAATATCCATGAATACTAAATGATGAATTTTTAGGATACCAATGCCCTAAATGTAAATATACCAAACAAATACTTTAATATTCTCTTAACTACATGCCAATGTGATTCCTTAGGACAAGATTGGAATCTAGCACATAAGCAAAGACTAAACATAATATCGGATGTAGAAGCGATAAGATAGAAGAGAGAACCAATCATGCCTCTACTTTGCATCCATCCATTCCAAACCTTTTGAGTAGTTTCTTTATGTATTTGACTTGGTTGATGAAGATGCCTTTTATTTAATTTGAAAACCTAGGAAGAACTTGAGCTCAGCCTTCATGCTATTCTCAAATTTGGCAAACTCTTCACAAAGAGATTCATTAGCAACACCAAATATAACATCAATATTAATTTGCATAATGAGTGTATCCTTGTTATGCTTTTTCACAAATAATATTATGCCAACTTGCCTTTTTCGAAATTGTTTTGTAAAATTAAAGAACCAAGCCTCTCATACAAAGCTCTTGGAGCTTGTTTTAAATCATATAAGTCCTTAGTTAATTTGAAAATATGATTGGAAAAAAATATGTGATTCAAAATTGGGAGGTTGTTCAACATAAACTTTCTCCTCAATTAAACCATTTAAAAATATACTTTTCACATCCATTTTAAAAAGTTTAAAGTTCATTTGACATGTAAATGCTAAAAGAATTCTAATAGCCTCTAATCTTGCTATAAGGGCAAAAGTCTTATCATAATCAATGCCTTCCTCTTGGTTGTAACCTTTAGCAACCAATCTAGCTTCATTTCTAGTGGTGAAACATTGTTCATCTAAATTATTCCTAAACACCAATTTGCAAACTATAACCGGGTGTTTCTTACGCCTCATAACAAGTTCCTAAAAGTTATTTCTCTCAAAATTGTTGAGTTCCTCTAACATAGCAATTGCCTAACTCTCATCCTCCAAATCTTCATCAATTGACTTTAGCTTAATTTGAGATATAAAAGGAATATTTTTATTATTGTCTAAAGCATGTAATTGAGCTCTAGTACTTACTTCCTTATATGTCTCACCAATGACAAGATCCCTTGGATGATCCTTGTAGTATCTCTAATCCTTGGAGAGTTCTTTAGCTTAGTCCTCTTTTCATTGGGGTTGAGTTTGCTCTTTCTCTTATGGTGGCTCAACATCCTGAAGATCAATCACATTTTCCTTAGGTGTTGACTTTAGTTCCAATTTCTCAAGGTCACCTATAAGATCATCAATAAGAGAACCTTTCCCAATATCAAGTTTGTTAGATTCATCAAATACAACATTCATATACTATTCAACCACCATAGACTTTTTGCCAAAGACCCTAAAGGCTTTGCTAATTATGGAATAGCTAAGAACAATACCCCTATAGATTTTTAAAGCAAAATTTCTATGGTTGTCCTTGGTATTAAGAATGTAACAGTGCAACCAAATATTTTAAAATATTAAATCTTGAGTTTTCTTCCATTCCATATATCATAAGAAATTTTATTTAGAATGGATCTTTTGAAAACATGATTTTCAATATAATATGCGGTATTGATGGCTTCAACCTAAAGTAATTAGGTAAAAAAAAAAAACACTTTAAGCCTAGTTTTAGCCATCCTATCAATGTTATATTTTTCCTCTCTACAACACCATTTTATTGGGGTGTTCTAGGAGTATAAAAGTTTTGTGAAATCTCATTGTCTAAGCAATAGTTTTCAAAAGTTTCATTTTGAAGTTCCTTTTTTATAATAGCCATATTCATTTACATAACTCATATCATTCATGTTCAAAATACATATGCATAAAGGTTTTATCCATCCTACACACAATCAAACATTTACTTGATGTACATATATGTATATGATGCAAGGAGAGAGAGAGTTTGGATTCAGTCGACGACCTATGGTCCATATGCCTCAATGTAACACTGAAAGCACGAAAGTGTCCAATTCCTATTCCTCAATATCTGAAAAAAATGTTGCCATTTGGTGAGTCACGACTCAGTGAATAAAAACAATAATCAAATTCTCATGGCATAATCCATAATCAAATATCATTACGATACATTACAAGTATAACGATTAATTATGCAAGTGCAAATGCAAAAGCTTTGTTTTTGTCGTGACCGAGCAAGGCAAACATTGCTCCCGAGATATTCATGTGATTCATGTAACATATGATTTGAGACCTATTGGTTCATCTTCCTGTAATTCATTTGACATATGATTTGGGACCTATTGGTCCATCTTCCTGTAATTCTTTTGACATATGATTTGGGACTTATTGGTCCATCTTCCTGTGATTT
>CATIWR010227964.1:0-30049 GCA_949677035.1 Omphalea diandra | reverse complement strand
ACATTAATCACTCCGCAGTTGATGCCACCCCATCAGCTCTTCTAAAATTTGACCACGTGTCCGCTCCTACAATATTACAAATGTAATGACGCCTTCTTTTTTTTTAATAAAAAAAATTTCTTAATACATTTTATTATAAATTGATTCAAATAAATTTATCTATATTAAACGTAATAAATAAGAAATTATCTTTTTATAATTTCTCAATAAATTTAAGCTTAAAATAATAAAATAAAAATTCATTCCTTCTTCATTTGAATGGACATTTATTCACATGTATCATTTACTTTTGATTAGTTGAATTTTACATAATATTTATAAGGTGATTCATAATCTCAATTTAAAATAAATTCCATAATATATAGCTACATTTTCTCATTTTTTTAATATAAATTGCATTTATGTGTCAATTAAAAAAAGAAAAAGAAAAATGAAAAACAGTGTCATATGATGTTCATATAAAAAGTCCATTCTGAGAAGGATAGAACACCATTGGATCATATTATCAAATCAACATTAAATAATGGAAGCCAATAAAAGAAGTAAATGCTATCCTGACCTATAGTTTTGTTATGTAAAATATTAAACTATTTATCTAATTTATTAATTATTAATAATAATTTTGTTAACAAAATATTTAAAATAATAAGTAATTATTTTATATTAATAAAATTATTATTTAAATACATAAAAATCCTATTAACGTGACATTATAATATACAATATTATAGTGTTAAATCTAAAAATTTAATACAAGCTTAAGAGGGCATGCATGCAATTATTTATACTAATCATCAGATAAGTTCATTTTAAAATTGATAAGATTAATATCACAATAACATTTTATATACGTATATTTTATTGTGTCGCTTACAATGTTATGAATTTATTATCACTTCAAATTTTTAATAAATAAAAAATTATGGAAAGAAAAATCTCTAACTATAGTTATTATTATTATATATTGGTTCATAGATATAAAATATTTTGTTAGTTTTACTGATCAAGAGGGAATTTGGAGTTAAGAAAAGGATTACTTCTAAAGTACTTGAGTTTATTTATTTATTTATTTTTAAAGGGTATGGTTAATAGAAAAAGGGGGTTAGCAGTTAGAAATCATAGCATCCGAAAGCAAGTTATTAAGTCAACTTGTCGTGGGGTTAGGGGTATATATATATATACACATATAATTAAAATATATTTTAAAATTAATTTATATTGTAGTTCAGATTAAATTTTTTAAAAAATGGTTTTACATAGATTTAATACATTTTTTAATTACTGATCTAAAAATTCAAATTAGATAAATAAGATTAAAAAAATATGCAAACTTTCTAGTCTTAAGATATAATTACATGCTTGCCAAAAAAAAAAAAAAACAATTTCTTAAGCCATTCTTTATAAATAAAATTTACTGTACTTTCTTATAAGTTATATTTTTTAAAAGAAAATTAATCAAAGATTTATAGTAAGTAGAAATGGGTTTGATTATAAACAGCAATAGCCGAACCGTGGGCGGGTTTCAAGCCTAGAGCCGTGTGTTACGTCGCAAGCTTATATCTCTCTCTCCTAGATTTTTCCCATATATATATATATATATATATATATATATATTTCCCTTTAAAGTAGTACATAAGCACATCTCATGCTTAAGATTAAACTAAAATTAATCATCTAATAATTTTAATAAATTTGATTTTGATTAGAATTTCAACTTAAAATTTTCATAATTTTAAAGAGTGAAAATGATTTTAATACTAATGAACTATAGACTCGTTATTTTGTAACATTTTTAATACTACGTATCATCATTTATTGAAGTAATATATATATATTTTCTATTTTTTAATAGATATCGCTTAATATTTTTATATATATATTAAAAATTATATTTAATATATATTATTATATTATTTTTAATTAATTATTTTTTATAAACTATTATTATATATATATATTTTAAAAAAATTATGAAAAATATAAAATTAAAAAATAATTAATATTTATAAATAATTATAAAATAATAAATATTATAAAATAAATACTTCTCTATAAAATTACGTCTATTTTGGCACAAGAGTATTTATGATGGATTCCTTCGACCCATGTGTGCATTTAGCTCTGCAAATGACCCGCTGAAAAAAGTAATCATGTGAATCAGAAAGATCATTAATGAAACATGAAATTTAGGGTTTTTGGGGCTTATGTTATTTGCAGAAAGATCAAAATTTAGCTACTATACTATTATTACTTATGTTGAGAATCGGTTTTATATTAATATTGTAGATCATAAAATTATTTTTTTTTATAGATATTATATAATTATTTATGAATAAAAATATCTTCTATTATTGTTAAAAAAAGACTTGATTTATAGATCAATTCATTTAATTCGCTTTAAATTATTAAATTTCATATTTTTAAATAAAATAATATTTCTTAAATTTTAAAAATAGAATTATAAATGAATGCTTAGTATATGCTTTGTTTTATCAATTGTTCTTATAAGTTTTTTTTTTTTTTTAATCTCCTTTCAAGTTGTTCATGTGTTACATTGCTTATCTGCAATTAAAAATAAAAAAACAAATGTAAATTGGATGAGGAATTATTAGATATAAATGCATCAAGTGAAACATATACACAACAGAGCTAATTTATTTTTATAAATTTTATACAAAAAAATATAAATTATGGACTCCAACTGTAAGAAATATACTTATCTTTTTAGTAAATTATCTAATTATGGTATGGATAATCTACACTTCATACAATTGGAAAATTAACTTTCTTATATTGCAATAAAGTTAATCTATACACATTGATCATTTATCACAATAATAGGAAAACTGAAAAGCAGTGTTTTTCCCTTCTCTTGCCTTTAGTATATAAGGTGAGACTAATCTAAAATATCACAAAATAATAATAATAATAATGTGCCAAAAATTATTACTGGTGACCACCACATTGAGTGTGGCTTAGGTTGTGGAGCCTTTATTCTATTTATCTACTTGTCTTTACTCTTCTTTTCCATTTCAATTTATTTTCTTTTCATTGCATCATTACAACTTATTTATCAAATCATTTGACAATTTTTTTTAGTATACCCAATACTTTTAAAAGGTGAGACTGTTCAAAAAATTTTGGATGAGAAACAACATTGAAATATACTATTATCAAACTATATTTATTTTTTATTTTTTATTTTTTTATTATATAGTCTGAAGTTTTTAGGTTTGCTCAATACATTTATATGGGATCCAGTGAATTTTTAAGAAATTATATTTTTAAAACTTTACAGTGGATTTAAATTCAAAATAATGAGAGAAGAACAAACTTTTTTTTATCACTTGAGTTGATAAACGTCAATCTCTAACTAAAATAATTAATATAATAATAAATTGATAAATAAATTTTATTTTATAATTAATGTATTAAGGTTGGAAATTCTTTTTTATAAAATCTTTTTTTAACTTAGGGATAGATATTTGAATCTAAAATTTTGCTAAATAAAAGATGTACTTTACATTATATCTGTTTGTGCTACAAATAAAACTCTTTAAATATTCTTAAAAAACTGAAAGAGTTTAATCATTTAGAAGATTTTAGAAACTCTAAGAATAAATCAAATTGATTTCAAAAGCAACCCTTAAAAGGATTCGAACCGACATATCTAATATAAGTATATGATATATTGTGTTAAAATGATATAATTTGAATTAGAGTATGAAACTCGTCAATAAAGAAATATAATTTCTTTCATTTTATATAATATAATTTATTTATAAACAATATTTTCAAAAATTATGTTTCTAAAAAAATATTTTTTGATGACTGGAATATATTGAAAAGATATTAATTTTGATTTATAAGATTGTAATAAATCTTAAAAGAAAAATATTTCATATTTATACAATCTATTATTCAATATAGGAAAATTATACTAAAATTGAAAATTTTATGGATCTCGCCAATCATTGGTTATCATTATCGATCAACAGTAACCGACAATGGTTGTTATTTTATCAATTAAAAACCTCTTAATTATGCAATTGGCCTAAGATCAACGAAAAATAAGATTCATGTATTTAGTTATAAAGAATAAAAAATAAAAAACTAGATATATAAATCTCAAAGAGTTGTCAATTTAATCCAACACAGAGTTGATTAGTAGATATATAAATTTCAAAATTACTATTATAATAGGTGTAGATATTTAGGCTTTGAGAGAATCATCAATTTGAGAAAAAAAATGGTATGTAAATAATGGAGGTTATTAACAAAAGAGGTAAATGTGAAGAAAGAAGAGAGAAGTAGAAAATAATTATGAGAGAAAAAAGGTCTTTATATAGACATAAATCTAATCTTATTTGTCAAACAAGTAAATATAGTTCTATGATCACCAGTGTTGAGATTACTATGAATTGAATTTTGAAATCTTATCTCTGACTGCATATAAAATTGTCCCACCAAATATACCAAAATTATTTTATCAATTAAAAATCTTGAAGTGACTAATTATGAAATTGGCCTGAGATTAATGAAAAAAAAGATTAGTATAACTAACCACAATAAATTGAAAATGAGATACTAAATATATAGGCTTCAAAGGATCATCATTCTAATCCAACCAAAATAAAGTTAATTAATAGATATATAGATTTTAAGAACTGTCAATCTAATGGGTAGACATATTAGGCTTCAGAAAATCGTCAATATAGAAGGAAGTAATATGTAGGAAAGAAATGCCATCAACCAAAGAAGTAAATGTATTTAAAAAATTAAGAAGGAAAGACAAATGGAAAGATAAACAAAAACTGTTGTTGTGCTGATATGCAGAGATATTTTGTAAATTATAAAATAAAAGCCTTTATACTATCTAACTTTCTCTGCCAAACAAATAAATATAATTTTAAATTAATTAAAAAATAAAATTTATTCAAATTGGGAATTTTAGTGTGAATATACTAATATAATCTTAATATAACTAAATAGAAAATTCATCCAATTTTAATTATGAAATTAATTTTCTAGTATAAACAAGTGTAAGTGATCAATAATAATTAGTGATAGCAAATACATTATTAATTATTATTTATATATTCATTTTTTATTTAAATAAATTTATTAAAATTTTAAAAATGATATACTTTTTGAAAAAAATAATTTAATTTATATTGACTAAAAAATAATTTTCATTCACTTATTTTCTTACATATACTAAACAAATCAACAAAATATTTTTAAAAAAAGGATAAATATTGATGAAAGTGAAAGTTCTTCTACATATAACGTGGCCTTTCCTTTTCTAAACAACTCAGTTAATGCCTTTCTGTCTTCTTTTTCTTCTTCTTCTTCTTTTTTTTTTTTCCCTTTTCAATTATTTTTGTTGTGAAGTGCATATATATCTCTCTCAAATGATGCTTTATTAATTTATATATTGTCGGTCGCTTCATTCATCTACCCTTTGGATTCCTCTCTCTCTCTATATATATTTCTAGCTTTTTGTTTAAAAAAATTTTTTGGACAAAATGTGTTGAAAAACATAGTTAGTGGTTGGAAGAAGTTCAAATAAAACAAAAAGAAAAAGAGAAAAAGAGAAGCTAGTGGTCAAATTTAATAACCCTTTTCATTGTTTCTACATTTATTTATTTATTTTTGGGTCATATTCATATAAGATTTATATAATGGTGGGATATAATCTTCATTTTTTTTTAGCACCTTTCACTAATATATCATAGTTTTATGAATGAGAAGAATCAAATTCAAGATTACTTTTTTTACATTTCTAGAAAGGTAAATGGATATATTAAGCTATATTAAATTGACATTAATTTTTATTTATAATAAAAAGAAGTGATTTTTATATGTATTTAGTACATAATGTATCTAAAATATTATAAATCATTGATAAAAATAAATTAATTTCAGTCGTTGATTGCAAAAATAAAAAAAAGAAAAAAAAATCAAGTTAATCGAGTCAATAACGAATTAATATATCAATTCGTAATGTAAATATAATTGATATATTAATTAATAATGAAAAATATTTTAATCAATATATGCTATTGAGTCATAACTCATAAAAAAGCATTTGTGGAAGAGAGACAAGTTAACAATAAACTAAACCTAGTGAACAAATATTATATATGTATACCCTAAAAATGTAAAGATGAATAGCTAGAATTATAACAAATAAAAATGATGTCATTTGAGATAAGATAATTAAGTTAGAAAATTGAGATAAATAATGTTTTTTCAATTCCTAAAATTTTAAACTCAAAATAAGAAAAGTTTACCAGCAGTAGTTGACATTGTGTTAAGATTTCATACCTGCATAGAAAAATAAAAATTGTATTTTGACAAATAACATTTAAAATATTGCCATCCAACTAAAAATCTGAAAATTAAAGGAGACCAGTTTTTTTTTTCTTTAATAATTATGCTAGAAAAATCAATAAGCTAATGATCATGATCCCTTTATGGGTCGGATATGGAGGTGGTTGATATCTCAAATATTTTCCTACAAATCCCATGTCAGGGTAAGAAGTTTGTGGATTCTTGTGAAAAGTAACATTTGATAGTGATGCTTTATAGCAACAATAGAAGGTGTCATTTATATATATATTCTTTCTTTCTTTTTTTTCCCTAAAAAATTTGACTCATAATTTCAATATAAGAGTTGGTATGTGAATTTTTTTTAAACACTAATCGTATATTTATTATTGTTTGCCATTATATAAATTGATATTTCATATAAAATTAATTAAAATATAAAAATATATTTTTTAATCATTTTGTAATGTAACCACATATTTAATCGCCAAATACTTTATATTCTTGATTAATGAGAATTGATCGCTAACCATTGACTTACTAATTGCTCATCTTCGATTGCTACCATTAAACTAAATAGACTCTAATTATGTAAGATGTTGATCCACAATGTCTACATATAACATGAGGTGGAGTTAGATGAGGTATAAGATTACT
This sequence comes from Omphalea diandra, assembly GCA_949677035.1. NCBI lineage: Eukaryota > Viridiplantae > Streptophyta > Magnoliopsida > Malpighiales > Euphorbiaceae > Omphalea > Omphalea diandra. The sequence goes on along the minus strand of CATIWR010227964.1, from coordinate 23,059 downwards.
TATTATAAAATTAATGTAATAATTGAAGAAGTTAAACCATCATTGTATGTAATACAATGAAATGAAATAAAACTAGAAAATTTGTTTAGCTATGAAATTTCAAGGTTTGTGCTTTGTTTAGTGATCTATGAGGTAGTAGAAGTGTCCTTTTTTTTTCACTTACAACTGCTTCAGGGAATCAACATATTATTGTTTAATGTTCAATAAAAAAGAGCAATTTGCTGGAATTGAACTTCTTTTTTTAAATGTTTATTTTTATTCATCTGCCTACTCGTGGGTATGAAGGATGAAATAATACTAAGAAATTCCACACTTTTCCCAAAGAAAGAATCTTGCATTAAGATTTGCATATTTTAGAGCTTGATCAAGTCAAATAATTCCAACTAGGCACATCAAAATATGATAAAGAAGAAAAATAATAGTCACACTTGAAAAATAATAATATAGACAAAAATTTCAAAAAATAGAAAATAATAATAATAATAATAATACTGAAAAAATTCTAATTTAATTTTTGGAGTTAGCACCTAAATCGTTAATAAAATATGCCCGTAAGATTATTTAAAAAGTTACACAATTTTAATTAGCGCATAAACTAATTCAAGAGTACCTTAATCGTTTAAACCCAAAAAAAAAAAAAAAAATTATTATTTCTTTACGTCCAATTTTGTACCCTCGAATTAGTCTGTTAGAACTAGAAACCTGAGTAAAGGCATCGTGGGAATTGTTGCCATAAATAGGGTACATGATTTCCATGGATGCAAGGATTGCCCTAATTCTAGTGAAAATCCTTCTAAAATGAAAGTTTTCCTTTTTTTTCGTAGTTTGTGGCTCATTTCTTGCCTTGAGGTAGTTGCGTACTTTATCGATGCTTTCACTGTCTTTGCATGAATTAAGTTAATCCAAAGTTAGGTCTATGTTTGGAACCCTTCTTTATGTACACTTCATTTGTCTGTGGTACGTTCACACACGCCTACTGAATTCTACGGTTTAGATTTCCTCCACTTGATGGTTCCTTAAAAAGTTCTTTGTTTATGTCTCTAAAAAATCTCCATTTTCATTTGCTTCTTAGCAAGCAAAACCCACGGTTTAGATTTCCTCCACTTGATGGTTCCTTAAAAAGTTCTTTGTTTATGTCTCTTAAAAATCTCCATTTTCATTTGCTTCTTAGGAAGCAAAACCCACCTCTTCAATTCTTCCACTTTTCTCGAACTAGTGAACATTGACACCCGGCCCCTCATATGGCTTTAGGATTTCTAGTCATCTACTTCTCCTCTAGTCACATAATCAATTTATAATGTACGATTAATTAATTTCTCATGACTTTTTAATAAAGAGAAAAAACGTATACATGGCACCGTGATTTATGCTTTAGTTGCATGATTCTGGTCTAACAGTCAAAGATTTTCCATACGTTATTAAATCTAACAAATTAAAACATTCATATGGATTGTTCAAAGGTACTAAATACTTAGTTAATTACCATAGAGGACATATGTGAATATGAACATATTGGGTCAATTCAGCTGAGTTATTTCTCAAAGAAAGCTAGAGAGATCTAGAGGAGACTTGTTTTTCAGCTTCATAATTTTGGGTTGTGACCTCTTAAAGAGTTGATTAGCATTCAATGAAACATCAGCCTTTCAGTTTCAGTATAAAAGTTTACTAGATTGATCGTGAATCCCATATAAATGACGCATACTTGCATACCCAATTCAGGTATTGCACTAAAAGGGCCTGCCAACAAATATTTTTGATGTATATGCTCACTATTTAAGAAGGAATATTGTGTATATCAGCAATCAAGAACAAATCTGCAGTCACTTAATCATAAACCAGACAACATAACGTTGATTAAGGAAAAACATTTAATGCTGACCAATGTCATTACTGTTCTCGCTTATGATAATTCATCACAAAAAGCCCCCACATGTCATTAACATATTGATACACACAAAAATTTGCAGTTAAATCAGTTTAAGAGAATGAGCTAAATGGCTATGTAGAAGCAATTATCATATCCAACCAAGGAATACCCCACGTTAATATTTGACACTGATGGTGGGCCTCCATAATTAAACTCATGGACCAAGACGGTACTGTTTTCTGGCTACTGTAGCCGAAATACTTTAATGTTTGAGAAATATATGCAAATGCAATCATCATGGCGGCACCAACTACATTTGTGTCCATTAACTCCAGACACATACACTTAAATCTTGCTCCCTCAACCAAGCAATCATAAAGCCACTCCTGCAGTTGCTAATCCATGGAGCGGCATATAATATAATAGATCAAGGTCTTATAATTTCCAGTCAAATGAATGAATCGTCACCTGTCACAGTTAATTCCAGGATGTCATTGTTTCTGTATTATATTACATCAAAAGCAATTCATCAAAAGCTGGGCATGTAGAAACTAAGAGAATGGTTTCAATGCATGCAAATATGAAATATCATGACACTGAGAAGGTGCACAACGTATTATGGACAACGAAAAGAGGGGGGAAAAAAAGAAACACAAAATCCTGTGATGTGCTTGCTGTGTTTTTGAGCAACAAAAGCATGAGTATGGACTGCAATGAAAATCACTCTTGCCTGACACACTTGTAATGTTGAGGGTACTAGCATTTATGGCAATTTATAAATATTACTTAAACTACAAATAAAGAATTGTTTACGCATGACATATATACATGGTAAACATAACATATTACTAAACTCAGGCTCCAGAAAAGACCATCTTGATTAGCACGTGCAAAGGCTAATGCAACTGAGCTAAGCTCACCGGCAACCAACTGCAGTATATAAAGCCCCACGTAAGTATTCTTTTGAGTTTCCGTTGCGCATGAAAGCAATGAACCCCAATGACTAATGCTTTACTTTGGAGTGAAAAACCTCTGCTACTAAATTTGTTTCTGGCTACAATCTAAGCGCAGTGCAGGCTATGTCATAAGTTGCCATGGATATTTACAACTGTCTTCATTTGATCAAAGATGGGAAAAATCCCATGTCTTATTTCCAGAATAACTCGAAACAGCATTTCTATGGCCAGGAGAGGAGCTTAAATTGCTATTTCTGTGGCAATGAAGTCTCAGATTGTTTTGAACAAAAAGAAGGTCTTCCACTCTTTGCACGTCCAATCTGTTAGATGCTGCTTGACACAAAAAGTCATTAGTTTGCCAAATCTCTTGACAAATTGCAACACTTGACACCTGACTCAGAACCTTTATGGCTAGTGTCTCTGAAGATTGGGGGTATCAAATCCAAAGTTCTCCCACGATGCAACTGGGTCCATTTTATCTCGGCAATCCACAGCATCTTCTTCTCCTAAGGATCCCTCAAGATGCCAGTAGGAGCTGAGCTGCTCTCTAAGAACACATCTGGCTGGACTTGAACCTTCATATATTTCGAGGGCAGCTTTCCAGCTCCGCATTACAGATTTCTCCTTGGTTTGAAATTTTCCAACATATTTTGGATTCAGTATATAACCCGCAGCATGAAGAGGGGAAAACAGTACATCCCATTTTTTCTCAATCAGACCTTCCAACTGATTCAATATACGATCATCAAATGACTTACTTCTCAAGGTTTCAAGTGCCTGAACCCGCCAATCATAAATAGCACCAATAATAGTTTAATCAATATCAAGTGTAGCTAATAATCTTACAAATGGCTCATATAACTGCAACAGCAAATGAGCCTTACGCCAGAAATCATCTCGTAAAATGGCACGTTCAATCCTTTCAACATCCTCCACAGTACTGTGCTTCCACTCTTCACTAACAACCACCTCTTGAAGAGCTTGCCTAAGCTCGAAAATCCTCTGGATAAAGCAATAGGATGGTGCAAACTTGGCAGAGATTGGATCAGAGCTCTCTTTCAGACTTTGAATGATAAGATATGAAGTGTGCTGATATGTCATCATGCATTGTTCAATTGCCTTAGCACACAAGATAATAGGTTTTACCCATTCCAGTTCAGCTATTTCTTCCATCAACATGAGGATAGAATGTGAAGTGCAAGGAGACCAAAATATGTGAGGGAACTTTGACAATATATAGGATTCAGATGATTTACAGGCATCCCCAAGATGTGAGATAATCTGAAGAACATTTGATGCTCCGACACATCACTAAGGGCACCAGTAAACACATGGTCTCCTTCATCACTATCATCTACATCCACAGCTTTCAAAAATATAAGACCCCTTGGACTTGAGACAAATATATTAATATTGAAGCTACCCAATGCACCATCTAATCGACGCACACACAGAATTGTGCACCCAGTATGTGGCCAGGACTCTCTGACTAAAGCCAATGACTTTTCAATCCTTTCTTTCTCTTTACTTAGAAAAGAATCAGATAACTTATCTATTGAGGGGGGCTCATATCCAGATCCAAAAGCACCAATCGCTTTCACCATTTCATGAAAGTAAGGTGAGTTAACAATCTCGATATTGACTCCATCAGCATAAAAAAATCTAGCTACTATGTCATCTACATCATCTTTGGAGATGGTTTTCCAGGTAAGACTTGGCAGTGAAGTTCGAATGCGCTTACCAGGTTTCCCATTTGCAGAATTCTTTTTCTTTTTCTTTGCAAGACATTCCTCTTCGAGTATCTGAAATGCCTCTCTCAGAGACCTATCAATTGCTGGGCAGCTTTTAACCCCAACACCTGAGAACCCAAGAAGGTGGGCTCTAACACGTGACTAAGACCCGTTATATCTCAGATTGCAATGTTTACATTTCCATCTTTTCGCACCACTTCCCCTATCAAAACCACCAAGGACACTAACATGTTCCCATCCCCACTTATCTGATTCTGATGGCATATTTTGAAGTTTCAAATCCAGGTGCTGTATGCCAAACAAGTATAACAGATTAGCATGTGCTAATAATGCCAGACCTCTCATGATTATATTGCTAAACAAAACCTCTCACGATTATATTGCTAAACAAAGTTCTAATGACATAAAATCCATAGCAAACACTAACATGTTAGCACAAAAGATTCCCATTACAAAGAAATGCACTTGGCACAAGTGTGAAAGCTCAATCTGTGCTAATAATGCCAGTCCTTTTAAAACTATACTGCTGAAACAAAGTTCTAATGATGTAAAAATCCTAGTTAACTACACAGCAAACCATGGAATTCATTTAAACTAAAATGGAATTCATTTACGAATGAATTTACTTTTGACGAAACTCATTTGCAAATCAAATGAACTCCTTATGAATTTATACCAAATATATGCTATAGGACAATGCAAACCACAGTACTTGGCAGCATGGAATAGGCTTAAGAATTGTGATAAAATATCAGTTAATCAGATTCAGCCTTCAAAATCTGTCATCGTTCAAATCAAAAGCACCTATCCCATGATTGTTGAGCATTCAATTTCTACAGTGGTAAGTTATGAGAACATACTATTCAAAGCAAAAAGCTACAGACTTTGATGGGAATAATACAAAACAGCAAACTGTTCTAACTCCAATTTTGCTACGCTTACTAGAATTCAATAAAAAATTTAAAAAATTCATTGCATTACATTATGTTACATCCAATTGCATGAATACCAAACAAAACCTAAACCAGAAAATTAAAAAAAAAAAGATCTGTAATAGAAAATTTAAGAAAACAGAAAGCAGAATTCTCTGTTTCTTCCAATGTGGAATACAACAGAAAGAAAGAAGACAAAAGAAAGCATAAAAATCGATCAAAAAACAACACCAAGAAATCACAAAATGTTGAACAAACTTAAATTCAAATCAGAGAGAGAGAGAGAGAGAGAGAGAGAGATGTGATATTTGGATACCGAGTTAGCACTAAGCGAGCAAGCGGTTTCAGCAGAGACGGTTCTTTAGTCGAAACCTGCGTTTCTTTTTTCTCCTTTAGGGGTTTCTGAAACTTCCAAACATATTGCGTTTCTTTTTATTTTTAGCATTTTATTGAGACGTAAGGAGCTGTTTGGTTTCGGGTTTATGTTATGTTGCATGCGGATGGTAAAAACATGGAATGGAGTTGAATTTTGTTCTGGATAGTAACTGAGGGTTTAGCGGGTTGGACCAGATAGGCCCAGCTAAAATCAACTTCAGTTCAGATTACAATAAAAACAAAACAAAACAAAATAAAATAAAAAATCTACTCGTGGTTTTAAATTAGATAAACCTCTATAACTAATTCGACAAAAAAAAAAAAAAACCCTATATAACGACAAAGGGTTAATTGTACTCAAAATCACATGATTTTTAACTTTTTTCACTAAAGTAATTTATTTATTTTTATTCTATAAGTTAATTATAGAGAAATTTCAAGAAAGTCGGTAGTATACAATTCAGAAAATTTTTTGTTGGAAAATAGCATATGACTTATTTCATTATTATTTTTGATATCTAGGATTAAAAAATTATTTATTATTGTTCATTAGTTCTTATTACAACTATTTCAAGAGTATGAGATAAAAAAATAAGTATGTGAAAAGTAGAATTTCTAATAATCTTAGGTGTGAAAAAATATAAAATAAAATAGACCACGTGGAATTTTTTAGTAAAGATTACCCAAATTTATGTCATGTGAGTTTTATGAAATTTTTACAAAAATATAAATATTTTTATGAAATAAAAAATAAATAAATGATTTTAATAAAAATATATTAAAAATCGATTGATTTTGAATGAAATTAATCCTAATTATAGATGATCTCATTTTAGTCAAATCAAAATATCAAGATTTGTTTGCTTTTATTTACTCCATCCATCTAACTTTGATAGGTCATTTTTAACTTGCACATGGGTTAAAAAATTCAAGTTTTTCAATTAATATCATTTACTTTAATCATTTTCTTACTAAAATACTCTTAAACTTTTTGATACAATGCACAATAATCTAAATACGGTTGACTTATCAACTCACAAGAAAAGTAATGAAATGATAAATTTGAAATTAAAATAAAAAATTTGTATAATAATATACAATTTCAAAGTAAAAAAATGAAAATTAATTATAAGTATTGAAATTTAGGTTAATTAATGAAGGATATTTTAGACATTTAATCATTAAACCAAAAATTAAAAAAGGAAAGTGGCCTATAGTTTTGGATGGACTAAAAAAAAAAATAGCCTATTAGATGGAGGGAGTATTTATTTATTTGAGTTCGAATTTTAGAAATATTTTAAGAAAAATAATTTATTTTAGATATTCATAAGATTATTAAAAGAGAAATCTAATTTCAATTGATGCATAAATTAGTTTGGTTGAGTTTAAGGGGCTATAGTTCTAAATAGAGCTAAAGCACTTAAATACTTGAGACCTTTTAATTTTAGTAATCCTTACTTTTAACTTAGTTTTTTCGATGTGGAATAATTCTCGATCCATGTAATAAAAGAAGAAAACCAAACTACATAACATTTAAAAATTATATCGGTATATAAGTTCATTGAAGATGTCATATTAATCTCCTTACAATATTCTGTAGTACCCTTTTCAAATGTGTTTATACAAATAGAATTCAGACACTTATAACTCAATTTATATTACATTTCTCACCCATAGCACTACAAGAAAAATGATTTATTGTGACATTTTTTTAATGATATTTTGCACAATATCACTTAAAATTAAAAAAATATATTAAAAATAATATTTTCAGTAAATATCACTAAAGGTCTTCGTTATTGTAACAAATCTCTTAATATTAAGTGATACTTATAATAAATGTCATTTTATTTATCTTTTTACGATATATACTCTAACATTTACTACAAATGTCATAATAACTTTATTTATTATGACTTTTTTTGTGATGTTTAAATAGCATTAATAAAGATAAAAAATAATATTTATTATAAATCTAATTATAATTTGATTAGGTATGCAATAAACACTATAAGAAAATAGTAAATTAATTAAGAAATTTATCTTAAAAATATTTTTCTTAGGTAAGTTCAGAATACTTACGGAATGTAATCCGTAGGTAATTACATATAGAATACCTACAAAATTTTCCATAGGTAATTTCCTATGGGTTACCTATGGAATTTACCTGTGAAAAAAAAATTTGTTGATAAATTAAATGCGAAGGGAGAGCACCAAAATATAAATAACTTACTTAAGATTTTCCTATGAAAATTCACTTATGATCCAAATCCGAAAATAAATTTACTTGCGGATTTGAATTTGTAGGTAAAGACCTATGGATTAAAATTTGTAAGTAAATTTATCTTTAAATTTCTATTGTAAATAAATTTACCTACGAAATCAAATTTATTGGTAAATTTACCTTCGTATTCAAATCTGTAAGTATATTTATCTTCAAGTTCGAATCCACAAGTAAATTTACCATGAACAAATTTAATGTATTTATAAATATTATTCAAAATAATATTTGATTTTTATTATAAAATAAATTTTTAGATATTATAAAGAATATTTATATGTATATATATAATATCAATAAATTTTATGTGTAACAAATGATAAAAAAATTATAAAAAATAGAGTAAAATAAATTTAATTTATCTACGAAATAGAATTTATAGGTAAATTTATCTTTAAATTATAATCCATAAGTAAATTTACCTACATATTAGAATTCATAGGTAAAATTACCTATAGATTCTAATCAATAATAAATTTAATATATTTACAAATATTATTTTAATTAATTTTTAATTTTTATTATAAAATAATTTTATAAATAATATTTTTATATATAATATTAATAAATTATATATAATAAAAAAGTAAAAAAAATTAATATAAAGATAATTTACTATGGATTTAAATTCATTGTTAAATTTAGCTACAAATTACAATTTGTAGGTAATTTAAAAGTTAGGGTAAAACACGGGCATAGGTCCCTGTCCTCCAAACATTTTCTTTTGCCCATTCCCTCTCTCAATTCTTTTCCTACGCCTCCTCTTCCAATCTCTTCCTTTGTCTCCTCTGTCCCCTTGATTGTTTTCTTTCACCCCCTCCCTCAACTCCTCCACTGTTACCACCAACTCATCTCCCTAGAAGAGCATCGTTTTCACGCGAGGAAGCGACTGCTAAGTCTGTTGATGAAGTATGGAAGGAGATCATTGTTTGTAGGGATCATAGGTGGGAAGGGATGGTTTTAGAGGATTTTTTTTTACTAAGGTTGGTGGAATGAAAGAGGGAATGTTTTGTGGGTTTTGCAGAATCACGAATGGGAATTTTTGTAGAAACCCATATAATGCAACAAGGATTTGTAATCGAAGCTTGTCCCCACTGTAGTGCAGATGCAGGGATAGCTACTAGTGAATCTAGTTCTTTCCCTTTCCTTGCTATTAGTAATTAAAGAAAGTAATAACCTTGTTTGTTCTTGCCTAATCCACTTCTTGCAAATAAAACCTCTAACTCTAATTGTACTTTTCCTTTGAGTTAAAAAGACATTCTATGTCTTTTACTCCACCATTTCTTAAAAGTGATTTGCATTATTGCACCTTTTGACCAATTTATCAATGTTTCACAGTTCAAGGGTGATGAGATGGGCTACGCCTTAGCTTCATGATATCGATGCCTTAGCTAAAATAGTTGATCCTTCCTTGAATGGCATGTATCCTGCAAAGTCTCTTTCATGTTTTGCCGATATTACTGCCCTTTCAGGAAGCCTCTTTCTTATTAGTAAGACCAATTCTATGATTAGCACTCACTTTCCTCATTTGGTTCCAAGAGCATATCAGAGAATGAATGACTCGTGATTTATTTATTTTGTGTATAATCGGAACCTGAGTTTCGCCCTCCCATATTTGAAGTTGTGCAACATTGTTCTGGTTAGTGCAAAGGGCAAATGTGGTGAAAATGCGTTTTAGTGATGAATCAGGATTTGCATATAAGACTTCGGATCATGAGGCAATTGATATGTCATTTTGAGTATCCTAGCCTTATTGAATTGGAGTTTTGAAGAGTTTAACTTGGTGTACAAGTTACAGCTGTAGAGGTAGGTCATTGAAAGACTGAAGCACATGCATAGTTGTCGAGGAAGAGGTGAACCAACTAGTAAAATCAGATCAGAAAAGATTTATGTATTGATTTGAGAAGGGTGCCAAGGAATGTTAGATAGTCACTTTTCTTTTGTTCCCATCCCAGATGAAAGAGGGCTTCATCCAAGAAGAAAAAGCAAACCAGGTAGTCTAGAGTATACCTAACCTAACCTAACCTAAAAGCAGAAAATCTAGAGATTGTGATCCATGGATTCAGATTCATTCGTTCTAGGGGACACTCATTCGGCTAGATTAATAGCTTGGCTTGGGTCAATGCAGAAAATTTCTTTAATTGAAGTAGTTCACCAACCTCCATCTATCACTCTTATAGTCGATATGCTACTATTCGTGATCATTATGGGAATTTTAACTTATCCTTTTATTCTATTTTTGCTAATTTTTTATTTGTTTAATGAAAAAGAAAACTTTGCTGTAGATGGATTTTTATGTGATTGTTATTATTATAGATGGTAGTTTTAGATATGGTTATTTTGTGGGGATGTGGCAAGGGTGTTTTATCTGTACATAAAGACTATAGAAAGGGCTCATAAACCAAATCAATCGTGGGAGAGAGTTGATCTTTTAAGAATGTATGTAAAGGCTCTTAACACTATTGACAAACATTTGGTATGAAATATTAAGTGCTTTACAGTAATTTGACAATGTCTTGCACTTCTAATTATTTTGTTCCTGATAATTTTTCCTCATTTGATAGATGTGTTGGCCTAAGTGGTTGGTGCACAAAAATAAGTAACGATTAATGAAAATGACGGAGATGCGTATTTGAATGAGGAAGTTAGAGTTCAAAACGAGGCTAGCCCTCTTCTTTGTTATGAATTACTACTTTTTCGCATTCATCATTTATTTTTTCTGAAATGGGTCAATGTCTATTTGACAAGAAGTTATTGGCATATAGCTATATACATGGTTCCAAAATATGCTAAAGATTCTTCTTATATTATGGAAATGTAGAATGTCCTGTGGTATTTGAAATAGAAAAGAGTCAAGTTTAGTTAAATACTGAGTGAAGTTTGTGATAGATAAAATGTAAAGTTTAGTTAAAGAACCTTCAGTAAAGAATTTGATTTATCTTTTCATTTGTTATTAAGAATAAGGTTTGCCACTGTGGAAAAATAAACAGCTTTGAGTGTTCTTGAGAATTTTAAAAAATGTTTTTTAATGAGTTAGTTTTTTTTATCTTCTTTTTATTTCATGGCTGTTTTATATATGTGTTTTTAACGTTGTTTGTGTGTTTGTGAATATGTATCTATTTTTGCTTTTAGTCCTGCTGGTAGAGGTGATGGTGGTTTTAGTCCAGCTAGCTTGGTGTTTTTTTAAATTATTTTAATTATTTTTAACTTGTGCTAATGGCTAACCATAGATATCCTTTTACTTGTTAATTTTTTTTCTAAATTATTTCCGTGTTACCATTAGTTTTCGTCGGCAAAGCATAGAATTGATAGTATTTTCATTTATAATTGCAGGCCAGATAGATGATTGATGATAATATGGAATGAAAGTGGTTTAGTTGAAACATGTGGTTCAAAGGAACCTTTAGCAATTAGCTACACTACAAGAAAAGCAAAATATACCGACGAAATTTAGTCCGTTGGTCAATATTTTCAGATAAATGACGAAAATAAAAAAAATAAAAATTATATAACATAGCGATCAATTACTGACGAAGTGCCATTAGTCTATTTTTGACGGAATAAATCTATTGGTAAATTATGGCGCCACCTTTTGCCAACACAATTTACCTACAAAATCACTGATGGAGGGAGATGAAAAGGTATGCGGGAAGTAACGCGCTAGAATGTCTGTTGGTATTTTGTCAGTAATTTATAAAATAAAAATAACAGTATAATATTGATGAATTTTTTTAAATGATGTGTCAAATTTCATTGGTAATCCGTCTGTAAATAGCAAATAAAAACTCGTTGGATGACTTTTTTCTGTCCTTCTTCCTCTGTTTCTTCTTCTTCATCTTCTTCTTCTTCCCTTCCTTCTCCTCTCCTCTCCTTTGTTCTCCCTCTACTTTACTCTCCTTCTCCCTTCAACCTCTATCTGCTTTACTCTATGATGTTGCTCTCTCGCTCTCCCAGCGCCGCTCTCTCTCTCTTTCTCACCCCACCCTTATTGTTGATGAATCACCGGCCCCCTCCTCTACCTATTGTCATTGATGCCTTTGCCTAAGCTGTCGCGGCCATCACGAGATGTCTCTGTTGCCAAAGCCAAGCACCACCACCTCCTCCTCCCTAGTTGGTTTTCTTTTTTTTTTTTTTTTTTATAGGAAAAAATTGTGAATATTGAGAATTTTCTAAGCATTTGTTTATAAATTATGAATAAATTTCTGGAATATTATAAAATTATTGTAAATAATAAAAATTTTGATTTTTATAAATTTTTGCAATATTGAAATATGTGATATTGTATAATTATTTTGATGAATTTTTGTGAATTTTGTTGAATCTGTGAATGTTGTGGAGTTGATGAATTTTAAATATTTGGTGAATTTTGTTGATTTATGAATCTGCGAAATGTGTATGTTAGTGAATTTTGTGGAGTTTGGTGAATCTATGAATTTTTTTGGTGAATTTTATTATTTGATAAATTTGTGAATTTTATTTCATTAATTTAATAGAAAAGTTAGTGTAAAAGGTGTAAATTGAATATTAAGAAATATTGTGAATCTGAATATTAAAAATTTAGTAGGTGATTTTAAATTATATAATTTATTGTGTATATTTAATAGAAAATATTGTGTTAAATGTGTAAACTTATTAATTTAACATATGTAAAAAATTTCTTACTTTAAGTGTAAATTTAATAAATTTAATAATATAATAAGTTAATGAAATTTATTAATTTGGATAATTTAATTAAATTTGAGAAACTATAATATTTAATAACTAATTTAATTATAATTAAATTAAAATTAGAAATTTTAGTGCATTGAAATGTATGTGTAATTTAATTATATATATAGTAATTTAAATTTAATTTAATCAAATTTTATAAATTGCAGTAATATTTATGATTAATTTTAATGTAATTTAATAAAAATTTATAAAGTTATGTGTAATGGAATTAAATTTTAGAAATTTTGATAAAAGTTAGTAATTTACAAATTTGATAAAAGTTTTTTACAAATTTTGAAGTTTCAATCAAATTTGACAAACTTAATTAAATTTGTGAAATTTTAGGAATTGTAGGAACATTTAATAAATAGTTGAAGGGTAATTTAATTAAATTTTAGAAATTTAAGTGTAATAAAATGAAAGTTTGATAATTTGTAATTAAATGTAGTAATGTAATGTAATTTAATAAATTTTTAATTAAATTTTACTAATTTAAGTGTAAGTAAATTTAATTTGAAATTTTTTTGAAATTTTAATAAAATTTAGTAAGTAATTGTAATTTAGTTTAATTTATCAAATTTTAGAAATTATGAATTCATTAAAGTTAATAAGTTAAGCGTGTCCTTAATTTATAAAATTTGTGTAGTTTAATTAAATTATAGAAATTTTATAAATTTATTGATATTTATCATTTATAATTTTTTGTTTGTATTTTGTACTTAAGTTGAAATCTATTTTGGTGGAGTTTAATATATTTGTTCTTCAAGAGGTAAGTATTTAATTTATACTTTTTGGTTTATTATCTTGTATGTTCAAAAATATATTTTTTGTTGAATAGCTAGTTTATTTAAAAATATTTGTATGTATGTATCTTTGTTTGTAATAAATTTTTAATTATAAAAATTGTAGAATAATAAGATAATAATATAGAATAAAATATTATATAAATGCAAAAAAGATATTAGTTACTTAAATTGCCTTAAATTTTAAAAAATAAAATATCAAAAAGTTAATTGACAAAATATATTGACTTGAAATGCAAAAAAAAAAACTTTATAATATAATTAATGACATAAGATATATAAAAAAATATTCCTAAAATTGTAATGTTCCAAAATATTTCATAAAATTTAATAATATTCTAAATTATAACTAGCATTCTCTATAAATTATAAATTAATTACAAATGCCATAAAAATACTAAACAAATTAATTGCTTAAATGATTGTAAAATAAAAAGTAAAATATATCCTAAAAATTTAATTATCTTAAGCGTGCCCCAAAAATGAAAAAATTTAAGAAATCATAAAAATATTTCATAAAAATTAAAAAGACATCATGAATGTCATGCAAGACTCAAAATTTTAATTGAATTAAATATCCTTAAAATTTAAAATATAAGAAAATATACGTATTATCCTAAATTAGTCATTAACAAATACAAAAGTGTATAAATTATAAGTTATATATATTTTTTTATCAATTTCAAAGGTTTCCCAAAAAACAATAATATCTCTAAAAATTAAATAAAATTTCAAAATTGAGATAAAATAATAGTATATAAAAATAAATTAGATGCAAAAGTTTAGAAAAAATTAAAATTATTAGGCAAAAACAAAAATTTCAAAATTTTCTTGTTCTATTTTTTAATATTATACGTTTGAAGTTAATGTTTATTTGAAATTTTATTTTTGTTTTTATTTTTTGAATAGGACTATACCAAAATAATATGTAATTTATAGGAGATTAGACTGAATTTCCTATAAATTTCATAGAAGAATATATAAGCGTAACTTTAGATACTCATTTGGTTAAATTCTCATTTAATGATGAGAATTAAGCCAAATTGTCCAAAGTGAACAGTTTACAAATTTTATTATTAATATAACTTGTTGTATATAATATAGTTTACTATATATGTTGCTCGTAAATTCAGGTATATATCTCTTAACACGTTTTCGTAGTGTATAATGATTAAAGTTGGAAAACATTTTTCATTTCAATGCACTAAGAAAATTGTAATGAGATGCCACTTAAATTTTAGCAATTATGTGAACTATATTGTTAGTCAAATTGTTATATGACAATGAATTTTTAAATGGGTTAAGTTCTTACCTTATGGGAAAAATGAGATAAGAAGACAGTTTAGATATTAAAAAAATTGAAAATTAGCATAGAAAATATGAAACTGAAAAATATTATATGCATATATATTTAATTACTTTGTTACACTAAAATTTTCTGGGCTTTATAATGATATTAGATAGGAATTGGATGTATTTTAGGCTGAAGGATGTGTTATTATGTCTAGAATTTTTAGAATGTGTGAACCATTTCATTCAATTCGTAATGTCTCAATCTAAATTTATGAATGAAATTAAAATTAAATGTTTGTATAGTAACAATAAGTGTCAAAATCGCAGTTATTTGGACCATAATACAGTAATGTTCTATATTATGTAAAGGAGTTTTGTTGTTGGGTACTATGAATGGTATTTGCACACAAACTGTGTGGTTTTGGAACATCAGCTACATATGAACCTAAACTTTTAACCGATAATGCATGTCCAAGTGAATCAGAACCTATTGTATATCATAATATGGTAATGGATGTAGCTAGGCCAGAGTTTGATTGGAGTGGAATGAATGAAGCTCTCAACCCGAAGTCTAAGAAGTTGTATGATGTGCTTAATGTAACTAATGAGGAATTATGGCGTGGATCCTAAAAACATCCCAAGTTATCTTTGGTTGTACAATTGATGAATATCAAATCAAAGCATCATTTATCTGAAATGTGTTAGAATGATGTTGTGCAATGGTACAATGAGTTGTTGCTTGAGGATCATACGATGGTTGATAGTTTTTATAGCGCCAAAAAATTGATGCAAGGCTTATGTCTTCCAATCAAGAAGATTTACTACAACAAGAATAATTATATGTTATATTGGGGTGATGATAGTGACTTAAGGACATATAAGTTTTGTGATTTTCCTATATATAAGCATATACCTCGAGGATCAAGTACATTTAAAAAAAAGTTCCATATAAGAAGATGTATCACTTTCCTATGACGTTGATATTGCAAACGTTATATGCTTTTGAAGCAACTGCCAAGTATATGAGATGACATAATTAGCATGATCGGGATGAAGATGTGATGAAACTTTATTTAGATTTGATTATGTGGAAGCATTTTAATAAAATGAATCCACTGTTTGCATCTGAAATACGAAATGTTCAACTTGTATTATACACTGGTGCGTTTTAACCTTTGGTCAATCTGGACAACAATATTTATGTAGGCCAATTATTCTAATCCCTTATAATTTACCACCCTAGATGTGTATGAAGTATGAATATTTGTTTATTTTTGTTCTAGTTTCAGGACCTAATAATCTTAAACAGAAGTTGGATGTATTTATTCAGTCCATGATTGCAGAACTAAAAAAGTTATAGAAAATTCGTTTGGAGACGTATGATATTTTCACAAAGCATAATTTTTAATTACGAGCTGTTTTGCTATGGACTGTTACTAATATTTATGCTTATGGTATGTTGTCTAGATGAAGTACTCAAGGCAAACTTACCTATCTGTATTTCATGGAACATATCGATGCCTTCACGCTTCCAAATGGAGGTAAGCAACCTTGGTTTGATAATAATTGAAAATTCTTATCGCCTCATTATCTGTTACGATGGAACAAAGTTGTTTTTCTTAAGAATCGAATATTGGAAGATTTGACCCCACTTATAATGTTAGAAATGGATGTGTAAAGGAAATCACTAAATTATGATTGATAAGGGTAATTGCAGTTGGGACCAAAAATGGTAATGGCCAAATAACAAAATGAACAAGAAGTAGGTAGAAGAAATGAAGCATATTTCGGGATTTGCCTTGTTGGAGTGCCAATTTGATAAGACATAATTTGAATATCATGTAAATTAAGAAGAATGTGTTTGAGAATATTTTTAATACAGTGATGAATATATAAAGAAAATCTAAAGATAATGTCAAATCTAGAGAAAACTTAAAGTTATTTTGTCGTTGTACGGAGTTACATTGAGATAATGCAACTGAAAAATATCCAAATGCAAAATATATACTCAATAAGCAAAGTAAACAAGTATTATGTGAATGGCTCAAGAATATTAGATTTTCGGACGCGTATGTATCCAATATGGCTCAATGTGTTGATATGCGTAAGCTGAAGTTGTCTAGCATGAAAAGTCATGATTGTCATGTGTTTATGCAATGATTACTCCATATTGTTTTTCGTGAGTTGTTACCTTCACAAGTATGACAACCTCTCATAGAGTTGAGTTTGTTTTTTAAAGAACTTACTGCACTGCAAATTAGGGAGGAAGAAATGACATGTTTGGAAATTGATATTTTATTGATTTTGTGTAAGTTAGAATATATTTTCCCTCCAAGTTTTTTTGATTCAATAAAACAGCTAGTTGTACACTTGGCATATGAAGCGAAGCAAAAATGATCTATGCAGTATAGATGGATGTATCCTTTTAAGAGGTACATTAAATGCAAAAGTTTTACATGTAATTTCTATTTCAATCTATTCACATGTTGTATGTAGTACATTTTTTAGACATTTAAAAAATAATGTGAAGAATAAAGCTTAGGTTGAAGGTTATATATGCAATGCATACTTAGTTTAAGAAGCAACATCATTTTGCTCATATTATTTCGAACCGCATGCGTATACAAGACACAAAAGAGTCCTCAAAATGATAATAGTGGAAACTCTAAAATATCAAATATTCTAAGAAATTTATCAACATTCACTCATCCAGGTATACTATTTGGCAGACCTAAAAACATAATGTCAATAAACGAAGAATATCATGTAGCTCAAACATATATTCTTCTAAACTGACATGAAGTAATTGAATATGTCGAGTGAGTTATAACTATTTTTCAACTCTTTATTTTGTACATTTGAAAATGATATACAAATATTAAAAATACTAATATTATGTTATGAAAATTTTATGAAGCTTATACATTAATATGTTAAAGCATACTTTTCCCAATATACCCAGCGATGATGTTGATAAAAAGTTGGAGATAAAATTTCAATATTGGTTTAAGTCATATGTGAGTATACCATAGCTAATATAACAACAATAAATTTTATAAGAGTAATTATTTTATGGCTAACATAAATGATGAGTTGTCTTATTTGTAGATGATGAGTTGTCTTATTTTTTTAGGCAAATGATCTAACCAATGAAATCACAAATTAATTTATTGTAGATCTTGCAAAAGGTTCATTACACGTTATGACTATATATCCCATTTACTTTGTAAATGAATACAAGTTTCAGACTAAAAAATGTAGTTCTAATAGGGCATCAATCAATAGTAGAGTAAGTATTAAAAGTTCAAACTACAGTGAAAACGTATATGACTATTATGGTTGACTAATCGAGGTGCTATAGTTAGAGTATCTTGTGCTTCCAATCAAAAGAATTGTTTTGTTTAAATGTGAATGGTTTGATCCAACATCTAATTTTGGGATGAAAGTGCATGAAAATTATAATATTGTTGAAATCAACCACAAGTGCAGGTTTAACAAATACAAACCTTTTATTTTGGTGATGGAAGCTTGTTAAGCGAATTATCTTCCTTATTCCAATTTACGACAGGATAAAGCTGATTGGTGGGCACTATTCAAAATAAAGCTCGATCATTTATTGAAAGAAAAGTTGAATTTGTTATGAAGACATCATCTCAAGCTCTATTTCAAGACGATGTGGAACTAAATTTACCTCTTATAAAAATCACGGAGGAAAAGCCATCAGAAATTTTAAATAATCTAGGTACAACGTTTATTAAATTAAATGATGAAGATGAAGATATTCAGTTTGATGATGAAACAGAGCTACAATCAAAATCTGAATCATCAGAAGATATAAAGTTTGAAGGTGATATAGAGTATGATAATTCAAAGTAAGTCAAAAATTTCAATGTATTTAATTTTCAAGTACGTTAGTGCACAAATTTGAATAGAAATTTTGTACGTATATATTACGTTAGATATATAATTTTATATGTACATTCACATGACATGTTATATACCTAGCGATTCAGGTGTACTATCTCAAGGCAGTACACTAGGTAGAAGACGTACCCGTGATTGCAGGCCACTTATTCCACCACTTCTAACTACCAACACATCGATTTTGACGCTTGAACTTCCCTCGACGCCAGCTCCGCCCATTGGTTTGACTCCAATTTCAGCTCCATTCCCCTCTTTAAGATCCTCCTTTAGCTCCTTCTACACCATCAATGCTGACCGATTAGGATGAGGTGTATACATTTTCGGCGCTTGAGTTACGACCTTATATTTCTTTATAGCACCGGAGGTATGTAATAAGTATTTTTTATAATTTCTATTTATTTTTTGTTTTCTATCTTATTAATTGTAACACTAACTAATTTCTATTTTCAATTTTGCGTATTTTCTATCTTTTTTATAAATGCTCTTTTACATGCTGGAAGATCTTCAAGCCGAAGATTTATCATGATGTCTACACCTAGAAGAAGGTCTCACAATCTGTGAAGACCTTTTACAGGCAAAAGTTCAAGGTAAGTAATATTTATAATTATAAGTTAAATATTTCAAAAATATGTTTTAATTATTTACTTAATTTTTTGTGTTTATTGTTCAAGCAAAAACAGTTTCAGTGGGACTAGACGATTAATGGCTTAGTCTAAACAATCTTTTAAGAAGACTATTTTGAGGTATAAGGATATGATTCATGATTTGAAGCACAAGAGGCAAGGAGACCTAGGTGTCTGATAAGGTTTGGGACCACTGACAGACTTAGTACAGTTCTTCACATGCTCAGGTTGTGTCTCGTCAGACTAGACTGAACCGACGAACCAATAAAGGAGGTCCTGACTCATGTCCATCTGGGCATATAGGCGGCATCTATCCCCATTGTGAGCTTGTCAGATGACTAGTAAAAAAATATTTTATATTTATGAATTATGATTTATTTTATCCATTTAAAGTTTTGAATTTAATTTTTTCTTTTTATTACTTTCATAATAGGCTCGATAGCTAGGATGAAAGGTTTATATTGTCGATATCTTTATGTATACACATATGAAATAACATGACATGAAAACCTTCGTTGATGCAAAGTCTAGGGCAGTTAATGTAAGTTATAATTTGCTTATTTTACATTTTATTGTTTTCATTAATTAATATTTATATATCTTATACTTTATGAAATGTAGGATGCTATTCTTAGACATCGTGAGCAATTGTCGTAGTCACTTCCAAGATTCGATGAGGCTCGTCAAGTCGATGAGCATAAGGTTTTTCTATTGGCAGTGGGGGTCAAGTGAAGGGTCGAATCTATGGTATAGGTGATCAGACCCCTCATTTCTATAGCGAGTCCTCAAGTGCTAGCTCTTTTTCAGCTCCACCGTCTTCTGCTGATAACTTGCAGTGAAAGGTCGAGAGGCGAGTAGACTAGAGGATCACATCTTATCATGCCCATGTCCACTTTGTCAATTCACTGATGCGAACTCCTCCTGCATCCGTTCCTGATCACTCCGACGTCACTGATGATCTTATCGTTGATTTGGAGGATGCGACAACTGATTAGTTTTATAGTTTATTTGTATCAAACATTAACATTTTTATGTATATATATGTATATTTCTTTTTTTTTATTATTTAAATTTATTTAATTTTTTATAAAAATCATAAATTAATATCATACATAGTATAAAATATTAACATTATCAAATTGATATTATAAAATTAATTAATATTATAAATATTAAAATTAAATATTTAAATATTAATACTAATATTTAAATTGGTATCAAATTAATATTATAAAATTAATATTAAAAATATTAATATTAATATACTAAATGTTATAAATACTAATATCATAAATAATATAAAATATTATAATATTTTAAAAAACCCTGAATAGCTCCCGACAAAAAGCTAGAAAAATTAAATACATACCGATAGATTATCAATGAAAATTTTCAAACAATTTAATATTTGGATTTAATTCACCGACAGATTTCTGAGGGCTTTACTAACGGAATTGCCAATAGAATATTTCATCGGTATTTTAGTCGGATTTTTGTGCTTAATTGTCGACCATTTTCGGTCAGTAATTTCATCGTCTAATTTGCCGACAGATGCAATTTTGGTTGATATTTATTTACCGACCAACACTTCGCCAACAAAATAATACAGTCGGTGTTCCATCGGTAAACTACGATTATCAATGAAATCGATTCATTTACCGATGGAATTATCTATTTGTATATTATATATTTCTTGTAGTAACCTAAAGCGGCACTTAATATGTGTTGTAACAAATTATTATTATTAAATCATAAATAATTTTTGTGTCATTTTATAAATGTTACTTTAACTAATTAAAGTGATATTTGAAAAATGTCAACTAAAATAGTGCTAAAAATGTTATTTATAAATTTATACTAACACTTAAAATAAATGTCATTTAAATATAGAGCAACACCCACTTAAGTGACACTTACAAAAAGTGTTGATATAAGTCTAAAACATAATTTTTTAGAGGTTTAACGACATTTAATAAATATCATTATAGCCCTTTTTTTTTTTTTTGTAGTGTAGGCACAATTTTTGCATGATGCAATACATCAACCTAGAGAAAATTAATATGATATATGGGTAAAATTTTATTTTATTTTATCCTAATTTTGATTTGACAATGAATTTAAATTTATGATTCTAAGTAAAAATTAAAAAAAAATCAATAATTGTTGAATTTTATTTAAGTTCTGATGCCATGGAAATACATACCAGTTGTGTGCCTCTCCCCATCAACCGTTATGGTGTATGGCTTGTTAAAAAGAAAAGTCGACCGATGGGTAGGGAAAGAGCCAATCAATAGCGGAAAATAGGAAGTTGGACTGTTAAGTAAAGCTCTCTATCATATTTTAGGGAGTAGAGAGAGTCAGACAAAACATGATATATCATCATTTTCGAAGGCAACTAGTTGACTATTGACATTTGTAATTTGTTACCTATAGGCCATATATATTAGTATATATATTCCTTTTCTTGAATCATTCGCTCATCTTTTTCTCTGGTTTCTCTTTTTTCATAAGCTACTGTTCCCCATCTTGAGAAGAGAAAAGATAAAGAGAGAGAGAGAGAGAATAGGGTGATGGGTACAGTAGTAGCGCATGGAGAAGATCAGCATGCTGCTACTAATAATAATAAGCTTACACAACAAGAACAAGAAGACCTTCATCTTGATGCTGGTGCTCTTTTTGTGCTCAAATCCAAAGGTATGTATATATATATATATATAACAACAGTTTTTGTTTCTTTCTTTTCTTATATATATATATATATATATATATATATTCCTTTCTTATATATATATTCTTATATATATATATAAGAATATATATATAAGAAAGGAATATATATATATATAAGAAAATAATATATATATATATATATATATATATATATATATATTATTTTCTTATATATATATCTTTGTAGAGATGATGATATCTTGCAAAAGAGAAATATTAAGGTTTGAACTTTTGCGTTATGCGATGCAGATACATATTCGTTAGTACATAACATATACTTCTATTTCATATCTGCATTTGGTTCATTGATTTTTCTATCTTCTTCTTCCTTGCTTTTTTTTTTTGGGTATCAATTAATCCCAAAAATAATGCTGCTTAAGAGAAAATATTGTGCATGTGTACGACAAATATTGTTAAAAGGAAATAGGTCAATTAATTAACTAAAAAAATACAAAAAATAATGTTAAATTAGTTCAATTATATGATTCTATAAAACCAACTCTCTTTCTTCATTTCTTCTTGATTTCTCTTTTCTTTGCTATTTTGTAATCATTTATTAAATAAAATTTAAAGATCAATGCTACATAATAAAAGAATAGTATAAGGAACCTTATAGATCAATCGTTTGCTATGTACAAGACAAAGAAAAAATGGCATGTGCTTTGACTAGTATTACTTTATTTTGTTAAATGTGGGAATTAATTAATTAACCCAAAAAGTTAATAATAATTGATGTATAGGATCATGGCTCCATTGCGGATACCACTTGACAACTTCAATAGTTGCTCCACCTCTCCTAAGTCTTCCCTTTGCG